>JAZGTJ010015713.1:0-13189 GCA_036877575.1 Botia almorhae | reverse complement strand
ATTTTAATCTCATTTCCTTCCCATCAGCCAATGTGAGCAGGAAGGCCTGAGGTAACCTGTTCTGACTCGCGGGGCTTCTCTGTCTCGGTTCAGCCCGTTCGCCCGATTCAACGACGTACTCTGAGTGACAGTGACAGGAACACACGCTCCCCCAAAACAAGCCCTAAGTTTTCCCTGTCAAACAACTCGGACGACAATTGCATGTCTGTCAGTTTGTGCCTTCTTACAGCGATGACACCCTCCCTTGACAGCCTGAGAAGATTCTGACAATCACAATGGCTTTGTGTGTTTTTCTAGTTCTGTCACAAACGAGTGCAGATAAATTACAGGGACATTCTGGCGCGAGCGATCAACAGGTTTAGTGAAGAGTTACGCAATAATAACTTTTGTAAGGGCATCTTAGTTAAATGTAGTGAAAATGTGTCCATCTATCTTTCCAGACAATAAACTGCAAATGTTGATGACTCATTTTACACTCACACAGGTTTTCTCCAATTAAATGCTGTGTAAGCATATTGCCCCTCCCCCTAATATTATCTGCCTATGATCAGTGAACGCAAGTACAAATCATGGCTCATGACTGTGATGTAAATTAAAGCCTATTGGCTATTTAAAAAGGAGGCGGCACGATACGCCACGCCCAAACTTCCTGTTCTAATTGGAAATTTGTCAACACAGACGATGAAATTGTGCATGTCAGGTGATGTCATCCGGTCTCAGGAGTTCGGGTAGATTGTGGCTTGAGAAATTTTCCCCTCATAAAGTCATAACTGAAAGCAACCGGTGACAAAATGATGATGATACATGATACACTTTCTCTGAGAAATAAATTCTGCCTTTTGCTCACAACACTCCCTCAGTTATTGTAAATGATAACTTTGATGTTTTACTGCGAGGCTGTTAAACACCAGGAGAACAGGATTTGTCTATAACAGTTTAGAGGAATGTGTGAAAAACAGGTTGGCTTGAGGAAGGAGACCGAAAGATTACAAACTCAGGGGTTGTGACCCTGCCCTAGTTATGGCTCTCTCGCGATACAAAGTAATGCTTTCCTCTTTGTCTACCGCTTTTCCTCTATATCTGACTCCAGTCTAATGGGAAAGTTTCGGCGACCTTACAGCTCGCCCGTGATGTAACGCATGAAGACTTATATAACGCTAACTTGAGGGTATAATAAACCCTAGTGTTTGTTGCTAAGGTGGCGATGAACCTTCCTGAGATACCTCAGCTGGTTATATGACTAGATGAGTCATGTAATGGCTGCATCGCGCAGCTGCTGTGCATAAATAGTTACCCTACTAATCTCCTGTCCAGATTTGCCTGCACGAATATTAACTGACATGATACGCTCCATGTCTCATTTATTACTGGACCGCCTTGATGCAAATAATGCGACAATTAAAGCTTGTTTCGGTGCGAGAAAACGTCGCTGTTCTGTCATGTTTATTTGTCATAAAGAGGTGTGTTGTAAAGACTTCAAAAACTTCTGTCTGTCTTCACTGTGTATTATATACAAATTGGAGCTTGTCTCTTATCTTTTATAAAGAATCTGTGTCCTCTGTTTACGGGAAGTGCAACGTTGTCTGCTTCAATTGCTTTTAAGCATTGTGTCCTAAACGCTACTTTATTGTACACACTGCCACAATTCTCACTGCAAACAGCTACAAAGCAATGCAACAACACTCTGTTGTCTAGCAATGATGTTCCTTTTGAAAGGCTGTTCAAGACCGGTGCAGACGAGCTGCGCTGAGCTAGTTCATAACTACACAATGAGCTTTAGGATTGTTGTAAGGCAGTCAGCTTTAAATAAATTAGCATTGAACCCCAATGTTTCTGATGTTGTCCCAACGCAGACAGAAAACAATTCATGTGGAAACACACAGACTCAAAAATGTGTGAAAAAAAAGAGATCAGAACTAAACGAATGTCTAAATGTGCCCAAAAGATTCAGAACAAAAAAGGAACTTTCTTGTTCCTGGCGGCACCAAACAGAACTGCAAAAATAATGATTTCCAGACATACAAAAGCCCACAGTGCCCATCCATTATCATCATGCCTTATATATTCATGCGTCTTTCATATCTGCCCCGTTTTCAAGATCATAGTTACTTTTATTGAGCTCATTTATTGTGATTTCAACACACATTTTTTGGGGCAAATACAGTTACTGTATAAAATAAAACGACTGCAAAGGAATTAAAAAATAAACTGCTCTGCGTTAAATCATATTCATATTTTTTACAGCATTTCTTCGTAAAGAACAACGGAGTGAAAACTCCAGCACATCGCCCGCTATCTTCCACCACAGCTTGTGTAAATATTGACAGTGGAATCTGAATTGGGTTCAAGAAACAAATCTCGTCTTGACCTGAAACAAGTCACTAAGATGTTTGTAATGATCAGATAGCTGAGAACCGCTGCTCGTGTCTTGAGATTGTGATCTAGTGTCTGTTCAGCTTTATTTGATACAGACCGTCGAAAAAGATCCTTTTAAACCGGCTGTCTGTCTGATGGTAACAGCTTTTTAAAAAGCCCATTTTATCATTTCAAATAACTCCTTGGCTACATAATACAGCTTCTTGGCTGAAACTGCACTGAGAAAAAGGAAATGCTTAAAATCGTTATTCAAACTGAATGTCGCGTCCGTGTCTACCCATCTCGTCAGGGTGAGAGTAAATGGGGCAGCTGCTTCTGGAACATTATGTCTGTTTTAGACAAACAGAACTTTGTCTTGGCCAAACCTATTAAAAACCACAAATAAATCTCACAAACGAGGAAGAATAAACAGGTAACAAACACTACCCCTCTGTTGCACTGCATTTGACCTAATTAGACTCTACAGTTGCAGTTATGTAAACAAATACTGCCCCCTCGAACCTCAACCGAGCACCTGCTACGACTGAGAAATCATGTTTGTTTTCAGCGTAAGCGATGAACCTGTACTGACAATACATGAGAAATGTGGAATGCCATTCTGTCCTCTAAATAACACGCGCTACATACAATAACAGTGAGGAAAATTACTGTGCTTCATAGCAGTTGCAGACTGTAATTTAAATAGTGCCCAGCTAGACTCTGCGTATTTATGTGTTATTGAATGGAATACCTGGAAGGTTTCTGATGGTTCCCAGACAAAATGAACCTCTCAATCCAACAGCTGAAGATGAGATTTTATTTACAGCCCCAAATACAGGAACATTAAAAGAAGAACATTATTATCTACATAGCAGGAAGAAAACAAGATCGCAAGAAGGTGTTTCACAACAGCCGCAGCTACCCTGAGGGCCAGATCTTCTCTGACTGTCCAAACTGAAAGATCTTGAGTCCTAGTGTTTATGTAGAGATGTATTTTTAGTCAATCTAATCTGTGGGAAACTAAATGTGCCAATTACGTTTTAAAAATACTACCAGTAATCTAAATATCAAACTATCAGAATAATTTATAAAAGTTTAAAAATACTAGATTTTTCTTAAACACCCCTCTGGCAGCAAAACAATTTTATCACTAAAATGACCAGAGACAATCTGGGACATGTAGTGGGTTCCATTGAAATGGATATTATGATCTAATTGGATTTCATTTATAAACAACTTCACTTTCTGAAAAAAGTCTCCACATGACTTCCTCCAGAACTGTTAAAACATGTGAAAGACAAACACGTTTTATTGTCTCATTAAAAATAAGTTTTGATTAGTCTGTTTTCCTAGCACTGTATGTATTTTTTGTTGTTTATAAGTGTGTCATTGTAATGATTACATTTTTGAAATAATGAAAAATAAGCAATTATAAAATAATAATGCTACATGATATCAAGTATAGTAATAAGAGGAACACATTTCTGGTATGGTGTCAATGAAGAATCTGCTTCAGTTTCAAGCAAATGTGAACAGAGCGTGATTTAGTTTCAAGCCAATGTGAACAGAGTGTGATTCAGTTTCAAGCAAATGTGAACAGAGTGTGATTCAGTTTCAAGCCACTGTGAACAGAGTGTGATTCAGTTTCAAGCAAATGTGAACAGAATGTGATTCAGTTTCAAGCAAATGTGAACAGAATGTGATTCAGTTTCAAGGAAATGTGAACTGAGTGTAATTCAGTTTCAGGCTAATGTGAACAGAGCATGCTTCATTTTCATGCAAAGTGTGCTTTCAAGCAAATGTGAACAGAATTTGGTACATTCTTATTAAACCAATTTGGACCAATTTGTCCGGGCAGGTTCTTACCTGTAGCTGAAGCTCTTTCTCCACCACTTCTTGAGTCTTAGATATCAGTCGTTTTTGCAGAGAGTGAATCTTCTGAATCAATTCGAAGGTGCTTGGATCACTTGCCTACAACAAGAGAAAGAAGAGAACCCAAGACTTCTCCAACACACGAATGGATAAACAATGAACAGCTCATGTGAAATCATACCTCTAGTTTTCTCCAGCGATGAACATTCATGGGATTACTGATTTCCTCCTCTAGAGCTCGACATCTGGTTCTCTCTTTCAGCAGTTCCCTCTGCATGTGGAACACCTCCTGTCTGCCATCAGAACAACGAAATGGCAACAGAGTGACAGGGGCTGTAGTTCTCATAATAAAACCAACAATACTGTACTAATTTACAGTGGGTCATTTAAAGGCATGCTGGCACCACACCGCAGCACTTTGAAAATGAATTTTCACAAGCAGTTCTAAACAGCGGTACTTTACTTTCTGCACCACAACACGCCGGTACAGGAAAATGCAAACAAGGCGTGAATAAGAGAGAAAGAGATTCTGAGAGAAACAAACCTTCTTAAACCTTTGATAGCTCACAGGAGAATCCCAGTTCAACTCAAAATACATTAGAAATGAATGAGACCACGTTACATAACAACTCATATCATTGGACAACAACAGCCTCACATCACAGTGATGAGTCTGAGTTTTACACAGACCAGCACCAGTCGCATTTTCTTCCAAAAATGTGGAAATCTGCTTATCTTATCTTATCTTATCTATATAGATATCTTAGATAGATATCTCCTAAGATTACTTAAATCTTAATTATGAATAATTAAACAATCTTAAGAGGTCATCTGAACATCTCTGCGTTCGGCTCCGCTCCATACCTCCACATCTACCTGTTTTCCCGATAAGATGTCCAGGCTGTCAAACTGTGTATGCGTTCATGTGTTGATGGGACGTGGCTTTGCAGAGGCTCTCTGAAGGGAAGATGGGATGCTTTCAAAGCTAGGTTGCTAACGCTAGCCCCTCCGAGATTGCCTATCCTACTTTTAAATCAAACCCAACATATTTTTGCTCCATTATTTAATTCAATAAAAGGAAACCTCTCTTCAATCATCATATGTTTTCTAGTCTCATATTCCTTAAGCCTCATTGTAGTCTATAGATGTGACAGAGAGCCATACGCTAAACTGAGTGCTATAGTGAAACATTACGATCCTCTATTTAAATGCTGTCTTAGAACTTTTCACTGAAGCAATAGAGAAAGATGGATGATGATAGCGCACAGCTCATTTACCTGAGCGCAATGAAGGCTGAATTTATGAGGGTGTTAGCAGTTAGCATGCTAAATTGATCAATAAGTCATTTCCTATGGGGAAAGAAATGCTATCACGGAAATCTTGCACGTATTATCATTTGTCTAGCGATGCTAGTAAATCGCATGCTTTTCTGCAAGTGTTGCTGCACTGACGAACACGGTAAGATTGCTTGTAACTGCTGTGGATTGATTTCTCAAGACCTGCAAAGTGTTTTGTCGTCACTGATGCTTCAGACAAAATCAATGAGGTCTGTAATGATCACGACTGTCACATTGTCAGATCTCTTCATTAGATTTACATCTTCCTGTGTTGAGGTCCTATTAAGAGTTTTTAATCGAGGCTTTGTAGGTTGAAATTGACGGCTGGGGGAACCAAACAAGATTCCAGGGGCTTTGATGTTAAAAGGCATCTATTGTATACCTGTTGCATCATTGACAGACAAGCATTCACACACACACACACACACACACACACACACACTTTTTCAGCACTGTTTTGCTCTATGCATCAGTCTGCTGAAACTAGATTGCCCCCAGACCCTGTTTACATTCTGTAATCTAGTATTAACATCTCTCATTGGTGGTAAGATGAGACAGATTGTCGCTTACACTGACAGCCATATTAAATGTGTCACATGGGCACTTGTGATTTTACTGGAGGGAGGGTCTCTAGTTCGGACTATACACATGTGTTAATGCCTGCTGAGAATGAAAACAAACAACAGGATTCACATTTAATGGCTATTTTCTGAGTTCATGATTAAGACCAACCGGATCAAAAACAAACATTATCCCAACTAACTAGCAAGTGAAAGGTCATGACTGCCAGTATCACTGCTATATGTGTTCTGTAGCTCAGGTGGTAGAGCATTGAGCTAGCAAAGCAAAGGCCGTGGGTTCCATTCCCAGTTCGATTGGATTAAAGCGTCTGTAAATGAACGTAAGTGTAAATACTGTATATCTCCAATAACATCCACGTTTACAGACAGAAAACTTTTTTAATGGTTTGTGAGGTTTTTTCATGAGTTGATCACACAAGATGGATCTCATCTGACTCTGAAACTCTTCGATTACTTGCTTGAGTTAGTTGGTATGTAGGGAACTGGATGTGTAGAGCGCCTCTGTGCTTCTCTGCGGAGCTTTAATAAAATACACCTGCTGGTGCTCAATTTGATCTGTCCCGTAACAAAGGCTTCCTAACATTGTGTAGATGCACATCCTCAGTGGGAAAACCATTCTGTTACTAAACTTTGAAAAGGAACTACGCGTGAGACGAAGGGAATAACACAACATGTGATACAAGAGCATAATTACTGACATCACGACCCCGAGGAGACTAGATTCATCTCAGTCAACAGTCATTTCAGCACACGACATGCAGAACAAAACACCTGAAATCATCTCCTGTACAGATCGGGCACAAATAAAAGCCCTCTCTTCATTCGCTTGCCTTTTGCTGCTTTTGGGTTTAATTTATGCATTTTAATTGTGTTCTTGGCAAAGCTGTTGTTTTCCAGTTCTCACCATTCTCTCTTTCCAGCTGCATTTCACATGAATACATCAGTGTCCGGTACAGAACAGCGAGCCATCCATCTTTCCATGTCAACAAATTAATTCCACTATGACAAATAAACAACGGATTCAGAGTGGGAGAAACTGTGCAGTGTTTGTCCATGCGCTTTTCTTATTCGGCTTTATAGATTGTATTCCTCATATGTGTCTTTGTGCTTGTCTGGAGTGAGATTTGCATTGAGATACAGAGGGTGAGAGAAAGAGCAGGTTAGCTTATATAGACTGATTTATTCAGGTAGGCAAACTTTAATCAACACGCTTATTCAGGTGTCGCACACACACACAACCGCAGAATCAAACCACATACCTTCCCATATTACTTGCCTCTGCATTGACTCTGTGTATATGTACACTGTGTGTGTGTGTGTGTGTGTGTGTGTGAGAGAGAGAGAGAGAGAGAGAGAGAGAGAGGGAGCCTTGAACTCTATAAGAGAGTTATGTGACAGTGTAAACCTGACAATGATTTATTTCCTGTGTTGCAGAAAGGGGTTTCTCAATGGCACTGTGCATTTACAGTCAACAGCAGACAAGCAAACAAAAACAAACAAAACAAAACAAACAATCACATCAATAACTGGCCTTATAGGACCAATTATCATCAGTCTCCCATGACTAAACACTCACTAACAGCATTAATGATCACTATATAAGCTAAAACTCTTCCTCTGGTAAAACACTATTATAAAAATGATATATAGAGTGGTTCCCAAACCGGAATACACACGATGATGATGGGGGCACACAAACCTTTATTTAAATAGAGATTCATTTACTAAATAGAAAAATAACATTCAAAGTTCATGAATTTCTCCTAGGACATTTCGACAAGCGGCTCTTTGAAAACAGATTTGCACGTGGAGTTTCCAGAAAACGACCCAAGACAACAAACATCTTAGAAAATCTCTCATTACCAAGTCATTCTTTTATTTAACTAATTTTAACTAATATATTAACTACTATTGTACAAAGTATGCTATCTTGCAGTATACTGTATGTGACTGTAAGACTTTAATCATATTTTAAGAATGTGTGTCAACACAACTGGAGTGCAAGAACCCTCTTGTATCTCAGGGATCTTATTATTGATTCAAACGAGCATCCACTTTGTTATGGCACGTTACAAACAAAGCTCGTAGCAGCTAAGCTAGCAGTCAGACAAAGGCTTTAGGAACGTTTATTTAACGCTTATGAAATGTTCAAGCTGATCCAAATGGAAGCGGATTACAACGAATCCATCTGTCAGACTGCCACTCAGCTGCATTTTGAATAAGTTGGCATCTAACTAGCCGGAGCAAGGGAGGAACATATGGCTGGGGTGTATGGTTCACCTAACCCAAACAGCAGTGAAGAGGGATAGTGAGGGCTACAGAGGGAGCTGGAGGGGAAAGAGAGGAATAAAGTAATGAAGGTGGAACAGATCGGAGAGAAGCAACAAGGAGTGCCACAGTGGAGGGGAAAAATATGAAGAGAGGAAGAAAAAGAGAGCAGTTACAGAGTTGTGCCTACAGCAGTACACAAATAACACAATGAGTTGTGCTGGAGTCCGAGGCCCCGTGCAGATATTGTGTTCCACTGAGCTGAAGGGTTAAAGGTCAGGATGCCTGTTTTACTTTCTCTCTGGGTTCCTTTTCAATCCTATAATTTCTCTCTAATACAATAAAAAGAGCAAAATAAATAGAAGCAGGAGAAATGCCTGAGAGCCGCAGAGGAACCCATGCTAACGCTTGTTTAAGATCTGTGAAAGATCTTCTCATTATAGCAACCAAACATCCAGCACAACAGTTTGTTTCTGAGCTGCATCAAAGAAACAAGCTCACACACGTTCACAGCAGCAGCTCGCGCTCTGTGTTGTTCATTCCACCCTGTGAATTTTCTAATGAATGTTGTAGGCCTTGAATGAATATTGTAACTTATAATGGTCACAATCACTGCAGAATTGTTACTTCAAAAGCAGTACTGTGCTGTTATTTAATGGTTCTTGCTGTGACAGGATTGTGGGTGTGTGTTACATGTTTATTTTAATTATAACTCCAACCCCTAATTCTAAACCCCAAGTATTAAACTTTGGAACATAACTCGTTCTGTAGCATTTGTGTTACCGTCATCCTGGTGTTAATTTTGGGAAAGGTATGCTGTTATTTCACTATGCCATTGGATTATTTTGCCTGGCGGACAATAAAACCCGAACCGAAAAAGTATATACCTCTATATCAAAGAGACAAAGGGGCTGGAGCCAGTAGTCTTCTACCTGGCAACCACCCTAACTGCATAGCAACACCTTGGCAACAACTCACAACTTTCTAGAATTGTGGAGATCAAGCAACAAAACTCTATTTTTTTAAACTATTTTAGAAGTGAATTACTACTGTACAGCTAGCTATAATGCTAGCCTTTTGATATAGGGCAAAATTACATAGCAACAGTATACCATGTGACCCATAACCGTTTATAAGAGAGAGAGTCCGTTTATATAGAGTCCGTGGAGCAAGTACAAAACCTGCCCCAGTCAGTTATTAAATCCTGTCTCATTTCATTTACATATCCACTTTTATGATACTTTTATGATACTATTTGCTTTCATTATATGGAAAAGAGCCCTTGATATTCCCAAAGAAAAATCACCTACACTGCCCACAGGAAAAGGGTTCGTAACATGAGGGTGAGTAAATGATGACTGAATTTTTCATTTTGATGCAATATTCTTTTAATCAGTCTTATCTGGAGAACAATAATAAAGCTCCAAGGCTTTGATCAGAATCACAATAACTTTCAAAAACTTTATTGGAAAGTCTCCAGTCTTATCAACTGATGGTATATACTGTACGTGCAATCTCCCATACGTCTACCGGTCTGTTACATTAGCTCGGAGCGCATGTCCTTGGCTGACTTGGTGAGTATTTTAAGAGGTGAGAGATGTTATCGTTGTATGATTATAAGCCGCATACATTATCATTACCCCTGATTGCAATCTCTGCTGGTCTCAGAAATAGAGTTCAGAGTTCATCCATCTGCCATTATTATGAAAACCGCAGAATTTACGGTCCACTCATATTCTCTGTGTTGAGTGGAATGAAGTTTCCATGTTGTCAAGAGTATTTCTTATGGACTTACAGAGTTCTTCCATCTTTTCTATAGCTATGATTGTTTACAGTACAATTTAATTGCTGGTAAAGTTTGGTGGAGGAACAGGGAGTTATTTGTCAGACAGATTCACAAGCTTGTTGATGACGATCCACAGGGCCATAAGTGGACAAACTAACACAAACATTCAACATCAAAATGATCACAATGGTCTCAAACATAACTCTCGAATGAACACCGCAAACTGTAAATCTAAGATCTACAATCTCTCTACAGCCTTTACTGAGGAAGCCAAAAAGCTGTTGTTGTTTTTTTGGTGATTTGGTAAACCCCTGTGCACTTGTGATTTCTGGAAGTTGTGTAGCAGCCAAGGTGGTGTGGGTGGATTCTAGCCGTCGTACCCATTGGCTGGTTTGAGGCTGAGATTTAGAGGTGCAATGTGCAGGTTGGCCCTCTGTCAGTTTAACTGTAGTCAGCCACAGAGCGTTCAAAGTCTGTTTAGTGTCTGACATCACACATAAAATAGCAAAAGTTGTCTGAAATCACTGTCTAAAATCTTTTCTATACAGCCGGCCAAGACACATTTTCTTTATCCGAGATTGTGTTATTTAACTCACTCCACCAGGCACGCAAAACAACAACTGTAATGGTTCGCTTTCATGTCTACATTCAGTAACGTTAGCAAAACATATATATATATATATGCCTGACAGAATTTTCTGACAAACGTTTCAATAACTTTCTAATGACCCAGCAATAACGTTTATTTAACATCTACAAAACTGGATGTTTTTACACATTCCTAGAACTTTCCAAATTGACATTTTTGTTCCCTAACATTAGAAAACATTCTCAGAACCTAAATTTGTCAGCTGGGAACAGGCCTGTAATTTGGTGCGCTGATGCAAGAGTTCTGCTCCTCTGAATATCACAGCTGGAATAAGAAGTGATACAGCCAGTGAATAGAAGAGCGTTTACTGGCTGATGCAAAGACGCGTTTTGCCAAAGAAGATGATGCAATGTTCTGCTTGAGAGACGTGTGTTATAATCAGGGACAGAGGAATATAAGAGACTAAATGTGAATACATGTAAAAGGCACAGGAACTTTTTAAGCTAAAAAAGTCACTGTTTAACAACCAGATACTAAGATTTAAGGGAATTGCTTTGCACTGACGACAGCAATAATAACTAAAATTTGCCACCTGCTAAACATGGAGGCTTGTGTATCTGCGGAGATATTTGGCATCCGAGCTCGGCATGAAGTCAACCCATCTGCTGCAGAGGCGGCGGGCTGGTCTCTGTGAAACCTTACTACTGTCTTACTGATGCACATATGTTTCACAGCATAAGAGGACGATGAAAAGGGACATGGCAGAAATGTATAGAGGCCTCCAGAACAACACTGTTACAAACATTCAACAACAATCTACCTCAGCACCAAATCGTGCATGGTGCACACAAGCTACAAATGGATGCAGACTGCACCTGGATGTCCTGTAGGCCAAGGGTGTCTGCTAAACGGTTTTGGATATATTTTTAAGCCATGAATGGTACCATTGTTTCGAGAAATAAAGAGGCAGTACAGGCACAGGCGCATGTGACAGATCATAGAGGTGCTAACATCAAATTTGTGCACCTCTTGCCCAAAGTACAAGCTTTTTGCTTGGAGAGAGTAATCAATGTTAGTAGTAAATTAGTTAAAAAAGTAAATATGGTAATATCACCTCAGCAAAAAAGTGCAAATACAAAACTAGTGGGGGCCAAGGGCATCGAAAGAACCTAAACGTGGAGGTGGAGATGGAGTTATAAACCTAATCAGCATGGCTCATGAATAATAAATAGATTATGTAACGTTTGCCTAGTACTCTTGGCTGACAGGCAATAAAGTGTGCACTAACCATAGTAGATTACTGTGTACCCTTTGTGTATTCATTGAGTCAACTAGTGAGTAAGTGTGGCAGGTTGGTAGAGACTTTTGCTCTGTCTTAAAGTTGTTGTTGTATATTATGATACTACAGTTTTTCCTCACAGAGTAAAGAAAATTATAATGATTGTAATGTGAAAAACCAGGGGGACACACACTATCTCCGGGCGATATTTAGTTTTAGTTCTCTCAACAGGCGGCCTTTAAATTCACTGTTGATGTATGTAGTATTTTATAGCACTGTTTGCCTCTGAAGGATTTCTCATTTTCAGGTGCTTTATGAAGCTTTTCTTTAAGCTTTTTATTACAATGATCTTTACTACATAAAGTGGTCAACAAAGGCGCCTGTAAAATGAAATAGTCACGATATCTTATGACTTTCTCTCCCTTTGCTTAAAAACTCTGGTGAAATGAATGAATAATGTTGGGCTGGAGGAAAGATCAGTGCATAATTCTCATTCATTGAATATTTAGAGGCCACATTGGCCTGAGAGAGCGAGAGAGAGAGAGAGAGAGAGAGAGAGAGAGAGAGACTGTAGGAAAGGTTAACACTACCTCTCATGTTACTAAAATAACCAGAGACAGCTGTGATGAAGCATCTATTATGGATCTGGTTTGGCTTTAGATGGGAGAAACCTGTCAGTGCTTCAGTTGTGACGCCACTTTCCACGAAAACAGCCATTTTTACTCCGCTAACAACTGATCTTAAAGTGAGTTTTATGTCTTGTTCTTAATGACCACAAAAGTGCTATTATTGAGAGCGGTGATTCACAGCATTTGAAAGCATCAATAAACATCACACAGCTCGATACAGAGAGAAGAATTATCCAACAAGCACCTAATTAGCGCCGTCTCTCAGTGTTGTATGTACTTTTGATTGAGACATAATCATTATGTAATTTGTTCTCTTGAAGTTTAAGTATTTCTGGGGATAAAAAGGATTCAAACACCTGCTTCTGTGATGTGTTTGTGTGTTTACTGTAAGAAAGAACTATGGCTTGTTTTAACGCTTGGCCCAGATCTGAATTCAATCTGATTTGCCCGCAGGTTATTTTGGTTCTGAACTGTGATATCTGAGCCATCAGTG
>JAZGTJ010015712.1:0-13189 GCA_036877575.1 Botia almorhae | reverse complement strand
AATTTTCTCCCCAGTTACAAAAAAGGGGGTTTGCTTTTAAGCTTCAAAAAGAGGCAAAAGCGCCATTGAAGCATTATAAATATGGGCCATGTGATTATATTTCAAATCTTCTCCAATGTTAAGTTCATACATTTTAAAACTAAATCTTGAGTGGATAACATTTCAGATATATTTCTGCCTTTGTTAAAACCATCTTTGCCTGGAAAATAGCAGCCAGTACAGCCTTCAGAACGTGTCCTGCACCGCGACAGAACAGAAAGCAAACTGGTTTGAAACAACATGAGGTCAGTAAATGATTAATTATTCCACTGCGCACAAAAATAACACACACAACTTATCTCACTATCTGACTGAGAGAAAAGTCTTCATTGTTATGAAAAGCTACACGTTCTTGCTAAATGTCACAGCTACAGAAAGTTTTTCCATTTTTGTTTTATTTTTTCCCTCGTTTTTTTTAGACAACGACGTTTTTTTAATTATTAATACTTGTAGACAATACCTGCCATGTTTCATAATAATACTGAGAGATGCGACCAATGGATCAAGAGAGAAACAGTGGCCCTCTGGGCGTCTGCACAAACACTACGAGATGGGAGGAAAAAACGGGATAGAAACAGAATCTTTAGAAGTTCTTGCATGTTAGTGTCTCGAACACCTACAGCCATCTTTGAGTTCCTCCGTTATCTTCTCTTGAGTGTTCCACGTCGCGCTCATTTGTTCTCCTCTTTGGTGGGCCTGATCTTCATCTCAGTGAACTTCAGCGAGTACTGCCAGCCCGTCCACGAGGACCACTCGATGCCGTCGGCGTAGGAGGTGTGCTGGCCGCGCAGATACTGTCCGTTCAGGTTGGAGGTGTGGCAGTTGCGGTACCACCAGGCGCCATGGTAGAAAGACGCGCAGTTGTTCTCTGAGTGGTCGTTGTCTTTGTCCTTCGTGGTGAATTTCATGCCGTTGTGTTTGAGCAGCGAGTCGCCTGCAGCCGATCAATGCGTGATGGGAGGAGAGATTGAGAGAGACAGGAAGGGTGAAAGAGCGAGCGAGTGAGAGACAGATGCAGGAGGAAAGAGACAGAAACAGAACAGAATCATTCGACTGCAGTGACTTTCTGTAATCATATCAAGGACAGTTTATGTTACAAAAACATGATACTGCGGGTTACTGAAATTCTCTTACATATACACAACAATACCACAACGGCTGCAATCTGTAACTTGAGCTTTTCTACTGTTTGAAACTGAATTACAGGTTACTTTACATTTCATTATGCTGAAGTCCAGTGAAGTCAAACTGACATTCCAGGAAATCGGACCAGACAGCTCAAATTATAAATCATTATTATAAACTTACCGTTGGGAATCAGGGTAAGATAAGATTTTTTTATTCATTGTGAGATTTTTGTTCATTGTTAACCCAAAAAGTTACGCATTGCAGCTTTAAATAGACTGAAGCATTGATCAAGATAGCATTGAATGAATTAAAATGACAATTATAGTCAATATAGTTTTGTTTCATAAGATTTTTCATCACAATGCATTATGGGATTTGCCTTCTTTGTTTAGGAAACGTATGATGTTTTTTAGAAATGGGCTGAAAACAGCAATCTCGCTGTCTGGAAAAGCTGTCTAGGTAGGCGTCTCACTAAGAAACAGAGCCCACATATCATTCTTATAATCCTCATACTGTATGTAATCTGCTTAGCTGTAAACTGTATTATAAAACTAGATTTCTTTTGAAGAAAATGTCATTCGTGCGGTGGTGTTGCCGGTGGTTGCCAGAGCTTTGCTATGCGGTTGCTAATGAGTTTCAAGTGTTTCTAGTGTGTTGCTATGCAGACTGGACTGCCTTACATGAATGCAAACATATTGCTAAGTGGTTGCTAAGGTGTTCTAAGTTGTTTGGCATGTTGCTATGCAGTTGCTAGTGTGTTCTGGGTCATTGCTTGGTGTTTTAAGCCATTACTAGGGTGTCCGGGTGGTTGCTTGGTTGTTACGTCAGACCAAAAATGTGTCACTTAGTACTAGCGCACATCTCTTCAACAAACGGACACTTTGTGCCATCATTCATGCCTGTACCACAAACAAGCAGGACAAATAATACCTCTCACCTTAACTACGGTACGAGCATTAGCAACAACAGTAATAAAATAACAGTTATAGCCTCATACGCCGAGTGGTAAAACAATTAGAGACACATTTTACGATCATAATCATCTTAGCATGTGTACGTTTGGATATTTAGATGCTAGCTGGTGGAAAGAGACAGAGAAAATAGGGAGACTAGCATGCTAGCGGTGCACAGCTAATGTGGCGTTATTAAGCCTTGTGATGTATGTCTCACAGTAGCAATGTTGCAGTGCAGCCAGGCTAATCCAATCCCAGTCTTCTGTCTCCGTTCAGTCATCTGACAAGATCAGCCTTTTATTGCCAGACTTGCAGTAAAACCCGTCTGCTTTCCCCAGCTCTGATTCTACCTTACATGCACCCGATAGGTGTTTTATTGGGACAAAGGAGATCCAATTGATGTGGTTATGTCATATCGTAAAGTGTGTTACACATCATAAACTTGTTTCAGGTGCCTCGCAGACTCATCATTGGGCTCTAGAAGGTAACGAATCAGCAAAATGATGGCTGGGGAAGATGACAGCGGCTGCACCTTAAAGAGTATCACAATAAACAGCTGTGATGAAGAAACTGGCCGAAAAACCTGCTGGAAAATGCTGCTTAAAGCTGCAATGCATAACTTTTGCCTCTTTACTGTCATCTCTGTTTGAAATATAAAATTGCAGGTTACTTTATGTATGATGAAGGCAAATGAAGGCAGACTGACATTTCCCAGGAAATCGGACCAGATGGCCCAAATGATCAAACATTAATAAAAATGAATAAATCTATATTATAAATCAATTATTACATATAATATTACTGCAAACGTACTGCTAGGAATCAGTGTAAGGGGGCCATTGTAAACACTGATCTGGTATATAATTGCTCAATAACTGTTTGTGTATCAATGAAAGAAAGCAGATTGTAGCTTTAAATTCAGCTTTTTAGCTTGGTCCCAAAAACAAAAAAAAAACACACTAAATTAGCCTAAGAGGTGGTAAGTGGTTTGCTGGTCTGAGCTGGTTTACACTTGTCTAATTGGAATAACCACCAAGACTGCTTTAAACTGTTTTTTCATCAGGAAATCATCTCAACAACACCTCTGAATTCAGCTTTATTAAGCCGGAGTGCTATTATGTTGCAGCAGGTGTGACATTTAAAAAAATACTCAATCATACAAATGATGCTGGAAAAAATTACTCACTGGTTGAACAAGATGATTAATAATTTCAATACTTTGCAGATTTAGAACAAAACAAGCCTCACAATGTATGCACATGAATGGGGGGGTGTTGTGGGGGGGCATAAACATGTCAGCATGCAGCTACATCTGCATTTGTTCTACAATGTCTTGGGACAGACCTGCTAAGGAGGGCGAAAAAGTCATTAGTTATGCACGTGAATGCGTAATTGCATGAATGCAAACAAAACCGCAGAGAGAAAACAAAACCGCAAACAAAAAATTCTGAGAGAGATTACACACGCCTCAACTTAAACAGGCATTGTTACAAAACAATCAAACGCTCGCATGCAATTTTGTTTCTCATGCAGGTTTGTCTAATGGCGGTGAAAACATTTGTACATTTGCAACACTGTCATTAGCATGCTTTGAAGTTAGCAGTGTATTAGCACTGAAAGTGCTTACAGACATCAGGGGTGTAAAAAACTCATCTCAGGTAATTATATCTTCTCAAAGCTCCTGCTGCGCCCGAGTTCTCCTTCTGTACGCTATCATACAGACCTTTGATTAAACAGCGCGTCTTAAAGATCGCATGCTTCTCTTCCACGCTGAAGGCAGTTATGACAATTCTAGCACACTATGACAGGGTGCGAGGCACAACAGCGTGTTTTAGTGCCACAACAGAGCACCAAACAAGACATTTTATATCCGTTGCAAAATGCATCAAAGTACTTAATGAAAAGCAGAGGATTCTGGGATACGACTCATCATAAACTACACAGGGATTCACTGTGATATTAAAATAATGTCAGTATATTAAATCAGCATCTGTTTCGGCACACAGCTGCTTTAAATGCTTTTGCGTAGTCTTGAGTGTCAGAAACACACTCGATAGCAAAACATCTTGAAGCAAGAAGTTGGTAAAGATAATGACAAAGCTGACACTGTGACCTCCTTCATTCACTCCTTCATTCAGTGTGTGAATGAATGAGACTTAATTTTCAGCTGAGATTCAAAATATCCCTTGTTGTACAGCTGATATTTCAACTCTGTCATTCTGCTAGCTGAGAGTGGCAAACAATCCTCAAAGCTACAGAAATAAAAATATAACAATAGTATGGATTTTTTCCTTTAAATGATCAGAATACAAGAGAATATAAGAGGTAGATAAACAGCTATCCAGCTTACAATTTTAGGCTGTAAGAATGTTTCTGTAATGTTCTGTAACCATTAAGTAACAAAAAGGTTTTTTTGAAAACAAAGGAACATTCAAAATGTCAAGTTTTACATTGTATTTTTGTTTATGCTTGGTTATAATAATGTTTTTTAGAATCGTAAGTTCTGTAATGTTTTTAAAACATTCCACTATTTACAAATATTGTTTTTGATATATGGTATATAACGTTGAAGAAACGTTCTACTATTTGTTCTACTATTTTTTGATCATTTTGAGAAAGCTTTTAAAGAACATTGGCCAAAAATCTGAGAACGTTCCCTGGTAGCAGGGTACAAGACATTGATCAGTTCTGTCACCAACATTGGAAGATAAAAGTCCATAAAAGATAAAAGTCTGTTTTGGGGTTTCCAGGACATTTGCTAATATCTAGGAAAGAGAAATTAGGTGTTAAAGAGAAAGTCAGTCAGATAAAGTGAGAATATATTAAAGACCTGCTGCCTGTTGAATTTTAAGATGTCCGCCACATTCAATTGTTGTCACACCTGATTTCATGACCACACTGTGCCTTTTACCCGTAACCTTGTGTCACAGTTTTTCCTTTCTCATTTCTGTGATGGCTGGACTCTGAGGACTGACTTTCTGTTTGTCTGACAAAGCGTTATTAAAGGTGTCAGAGATGTCTCACGATGTTGCCCTGCAGGAGCCACAGTTCAGCCCTGAGAACTTCTGTCTTGTGCTCTTATTTCTTTTGTTTTTTGGCTGCTGTTCTCTTGCACTTTGCTGCTCTAAGATCTTGCATGTAAAATTTACGCTCTCTCTCCTGGGTAAACAGACCGCAAATATTTATGACTCATTTTGCACCAAAAACTTCTGGCCAATCACAAGGGCTCCAGAATCGAAATGCCCCTCCCCCTAATACTACCTGCCATCATGGTTCATAAACTTCAACACAAAATATGACAACACGGGAAACAAAAATACACTCATCAAGCGATTTCCTGCTGGTTTTAAAACACGGCTGGCTCACTCCATTACACCGAAAGCAGCTTGCATGCTGACTGACGGCCATTTTAGCTTTCTTGACATTTTATTTGCGCAATAAGTTTCATACCTGAGCAGGCTTGCATTTTAAAACGACACAGAAAAATTTGAATCTGATTTATTGGTAATGGTCACCTCAGTATGACCAGCCTACCATTCATGTACACATTAATGCTTTAAAGCATACGCGTATCAATCAAGACGCCACATTTAATTGATAAGACTGGGAATCAATGTGGCATGTTTCCTGTAGCGCGGTGTGGTTAAGACAGCCTGGCTAATTAGATGTGTAGAAGCATGATTCTCCTCTTGATTTATGTTAATAGAGCTGTTTGTTGATGTCCCCCATAATAAGCCGAGTGACTGCTTTATTGGAATGCCAGAGATGTTTCTATGGCTTCATTATCGGCGCCCTTTCCGGCACCCGGCGAAGGTCGTGCCTGCGTCCGGCCCCAGCGCGGAGGGCAGTGCTCGGGGAAAGACACCTGAGAATAACCGAGTGCAGGACCCAATTAACGGTAAAAAAAGCAGTCCAGGTGACATCACAGGTGAAGCATAGAGAATTGCTCATCATGTTGCCTCCGCACAGACGATAACCTGCGGTTCGCTGCTTAGCTTGCCGCAGGAATATATCTGCACACCGCCGACAACAGCGCAGGAAACTTTCAATTAGTCTTGGCATTCTTCTGATAGTTTCTATCCTGAGCTCATCTTTTTGTTTTGCCGGGTCACGAAATTGGGCTTTCCTGTGAGTGTTCAAGGCAGTTAACGGGAAACATTCTTACAACGTTCTCTTAAAGCTCTCTCAAAGTTCTCTCAAAGTTCTTGCAGCAAAGTTACTAGAATGTTTTTTAAACATTAGATGTATCACAAATAATATTGTTAGGTTGTTAACGGTACGTTGTAAAAATGTTACAAAATTAATTATTGTTAATTCGACAACATTAACACAACGTCTAAAAAGCTGGACGTTCTGAATGTCCAGGAACATTCAAAATGATATTTTTAATGGTTATTTTAATGAATGAAAACATTAGGGAATATTCTTACAATCTATAATTGTTATCTGGGTCTGGGTTTGAGCACAAAACTATGCTAATTACGCTAAATGCTAAGCCTAACCTCTGATAACACCACATCAATGCAAGCTCACAAGTGTATTTTTTATGTTCAGAATATCTCATATCTCAAGAGCACAGAGCCTGCAAAGCAATCCTCTATAACTTATGCTTTTGAGCCACAGCTCTGCCTTTGCAGTAAACGTAATAGTTCTTGGCAAAAGTATGGGGCCGCTCCACACAGCGGGTGAACGCTAGCACAGGAACTCTTAGACAAAGGTGAAATAAAGTGTGCACGGTACCTGCAGTGCCGGAGTAGTCAGCGATGCTCAGCGGGTAGCCGTCTTCATCCGGATCAACAGAGAACAAACCCACTCCAAAAGATCCGTACTGAGCGAACGATGTGCTGTTCTCGAAGTCCTCCAGGTCAATCCTCAACTCATAGTTGGCTTGAATGGTAAGCGTGTGAATCCGCTTCATACCTGAGACACATTTAGATAAACGTTTAAAAAGAGGCTTAAAAATGTGCAGGCGGGAGTGAAACACTGCAGGAACAGTGAGGCGACACTAAACGCAGAAATACGACCTCTCTCTGTTTAATACAGTATACAGAGACAACTGTCAGTAATCCCTCTGTGTGTCCTGGAACATCACGTAAACGTTGAAAAACATCAAAACGTCTTTGAGATGATGGAATTATTTCAAACAAGAAAAACAAGCATTCAAATAAGCTCATACAACTAAAACTCTAGACTGTCTAGCATTTGGTTATTATCTTTAAGAAGTTGTGAGTGGGAGGGGCCTTTAAATATTATTATTAAATATTATGGACAATGGGAAGGCTTGCAGGAACACCACAGGATTCACACCTTTGTTTTTGAGAGAAGGAACTCTTAAAAGGAGGGTAGGCTATGTTTTTCAGAAACATTTTTGTTATGCTGATTGAAGGTTTCTTCACATCCTGATAGCAATCACTAAATAAAGTGCTCTAAATATATTTATATACATTTATATCTTCTGTGAAAGGCACAAAACCACAAAATGTTTGCTTAATGACAGGATGTCCTTTTTGCCTGTCAAGCTATGTATGTGTTCATGCGTTTTGCAGGAGGCGTGGCTTACGAGAGCGCTCTGAAGGTAGGACGGGATCTTACGCTTTCAAAGCTAGCTTGCTAGTGCTAGTGCTAGCCCCTCTGAAATTGTCTACCCAACCTTGAAACGTATAACATCTCATTCGTGGCTAGGTCCAGTGTAAAAGGCTCTGGTCTACAGCCTGGGATCAATATCCCAACAGGAGACCCTGATTCCAGTAAATTCTGCTCTTAATATTCCATTCCGTTTCACAGAGCGGCGAAGAGGCGCTTGACAGGAAACTAATGTGCTTGTCTACAAATGAATTCCCTTTGTAGGCCGTTCAGTGGCATGCATGTTGCACCTCCAGGACAGAAAATCAATACAGCAGAGTTTTGCAAGGCCTAATCTTGGCTTGCTGCTGGTCCAGGCCTGCTGAGCACTGCAGCGTGTGTTTGGTTTGGGCGTTAGGTGAATGAACTTTAGCTGCATGTGGCCATATTGACTAAAAAGAGCACGTGTTACTTAAAAAAACACCATAGCGGGCCTAACAGATGTTAATGGGTCATTAGACGTCTACAGACATTACCAAAGAGCGAGATTTGTAATAATGAAGAAAAACAGCATATTGAGATATTATAAATAATTAAAGATATAAATAAAACACTCCAAGCCAGTGTCTCCAGTTTTCCTTTAAAACCCACATTAGACACCAAAAGGTGAACCAACGAGATATCAGACTTGTGATATCAGACTCGTTTATTATTATAATGTGTAAAGGGGGCGTGTCTAATGCGTGGCTAACTCTGACAGCTCTTACAAAACTTTTACAGGGATAGTTCCCCCAAAAATAAAAAAATGTCCATCATTTGCTCACCCTTATGTTATTTTAAACCTATATGACATTTTTACTTCTGAAGAACGCAAAAGAAAATATCTTGAAGTACATTGGTAACCGAACACCAGTGGCACCCATTGACTTCCACTGTAAAAAGTCAAACAGGTTTGGAATAACATGATGGAAAGATGATCATTTTTGGGTGAACACCTTTAAAGCGCCAAGATCCTGCACGGGAAAGAACCCAGAAAGAAAAGCAAAGATTTTGTTTCCCTTCGGTCCTGTAGAATAGTGCAACATTTGTTCAGATGCTATTGTCATTATGACAGGGAGGGTTCTGATGACTCTGAACGGGACGGTTCTGATGACTCTGAAGGGAAGGGAGATGGTGCAGTGCTGCTTCAGCGGCAGTCGAGCGAGACATCAGGCTCTGTTAAACACAAACACACTTCTAATGGCCTCGGCGTGGAGTAAACGGACGGGCCATTTGCACTCGAAGGTCGTTTCTGTTTCAACCCAGAGACCCACAAACGCTCCACAGCTGAGTCACAGAGGAGCAATACACCAGAACAGACACAGTAAAGACAGCAGGCCGGCTGGGCTGTTGCTGGGCTGTTGTGTATGAAAAGACTAATGTGTGAATGATTAGCTACAGCCTGCCTGTGTTTTAAACAGTCTCTGACCAGCTGACAGAAGATTTTATCATCACAAACTAGAGCACCGTGCTCATACTCCAGCAGAGTGGCGCAGCAGAAGCGTGCTCGGCCTGTAACCCAGAGGTCGATGGATCAAAACCAACCTCTGCTAGGCCTCTTAGGGACAGTTGTGGCTACTGGTTAGTGAGACGGGCTTGTAATCAGAAGGTTGCTGGTTCAATTCTAACACTGGGTCACCACCCAATGTAAATTCTTGGTTCTAATGTAAAGTCTGGCTTCTAAAGCTAAACCAGTCTGGGATCTGGAGGACAGAAACAATGGCACGGTAAATGAATGCATTTGGCGCGCACATTTATCCCCAGCAGTTTCCAGGGTGTTACTTTTCTCAGTTTGTGTGCTCCCTGGGAATCAAACCCATGATCTGGGTGTTGCTAGCACAATACTCCACCAGTTGAGCTACAGTAACACCATAACAGAAACATTATAAACCTTGTACATGCATCTCGGCTAAAAGGGAACGTTCTCAGAACGTCGGCTAACATTCTCCAAAGTTCTCTCAAAGTTATCAAGAGTTCTTGCAGTAGCATTACTTGATTTTTTAACATTTTACATCAGATATATCAAAAACGTTATTCTTAAGAGAACATTAATATAAAGCGTTTGAAAACGTTTGTATAACTAAACACTAATGTTAATACAGCGTCTAAAAAACTGTTTGTTTTGAAAGTTTCTAGAACATTCAAAATAACATTCTTTAAATAATGTTTTTAGCACTTAATGGAAATTAGGCAACGTAAGGGAAATGTTCTTACAACCTAAAATTTTTGAAAACCCCAGTACGGTACTGGTCACAAGACGGACACGGTCTAAAGAATATGTTTCCTCTCAGAGTGACATTATATATCTGCCGGTGTTGACAGAAATCCGGTTTGATCTGGTTTTGGGAAGCATTGATCTGCTCCAGTGTAAAAACCCTGCAGGAGCTCCACAGCTGATCTTTCATTCATAACACAACAACAAAATCAAACACAACCCCCACTAATGTTAGTTCTGTGGCCTAGATGAGCCAAACACGGTTTCCAACCACCAAATCGCTATTTTTTTTGGATAGAATTGATTTTTTTATTGGTTACGCACTTTAGAAAAGTAGTTATTATAGCTATTATTATTCAAAGACTCTCTTTGCATCACAATGGACACGGTGTTTGCTAGACCCACACTAACAACCTTGTTCTTGTAAAACAAGCCTCCTCCTCGAGTTTACTCACAAAAGAGACATTCAAGTCTGATTTTACCTTCCTCACAAAACGCATCTGTTTATTTCTAAGCTGTTTTCTGTGAGGTAAGAAGCATTATTTAAAGATGTCGGCTGTTTGTCATCTGTATCAAATGCATGACGAACAATATACTTCTGTTCGTTCTACATATTATATAGATATGATGATTCTTGAGGGGTCACGTGCACCCCAGTTTGGGAACCACTGACGTAAGGGAACGTCTAAATGTACCCATCTTCAGTGGACTGACATTAAACACAGAAATCTAAAACAATGGAAGTACTTTAAACAGTAGGTTACCACTGATTTTACATAATTACAGTCAGAGCTTGAATTAAATCTTGAGAAACTCACTCAACCAAAGTAAGAATAATTTGAAGCGATATCAAACAGAGAACATGTTTTTCTGATTCAATACAAAGTACTCAGGTGTGCGTGGTAGTTAGATAGTGAAAACTACACAGAAAGGCTCTGTGTCACGCTTAAATGATTTCAGTTATTATTTATTTTCTCTGTTAAACACCTCAGCTAATAATTGTAGGTCGTAAGAACGTTTCCCTAATGTTTCCATTAAGCAATAAAAACATAAAACAACTTAATTTCTAGGAGCGTTCAAAATGTCTGTTTTTTGCACCTCAAACCTTAATTCTGTAATATGTTCCTCTAACTTAAGAACAATATTATGTTAGGATAAAATATTTTGATATAAATGTTAAAAAACATTCTACTAACGTTACTGAAAGAACTCAAAGAGAACTTTAAGAGAACATTAGCCAATGTTCTGAGAGCATTCTGTTAGGAAGAAGGCCTGAGTATCTGATGTCATACAATAAAATACAGGTGGATGGTGATTTACACTGTTACATGACATCATACAGAATATGACATCACAAAGAAGTATGACAGCGTTTGTGAATGTCATTATTATACTGAAGAAAGAAAATAAAACTGGTCCGAAACAACATGAGGGTGAATAAAAAAAGGCAATATTTTGGTGCAAGTTACCGCTTTAAGAAATGGCTAACACAACCCGTCCAGTTTTCAGATTGACACATACCGCCTGCAAAGTGTGAGATTACTTGTTGATTTGCTACTGGCCTCCTAATTCCATGTTTTGATTATCTTGATGCAGCTTTAAAAGAAACCAATTCCTTTTTCAATTCGAACTGAAGTGAGACACTCCAGGATGGTGATGATGTAATGAGAACCTCTCGTGCTGAGTTGTGTCAGTGGAGGACGGATCTCTCCGTCTGTCGGGCTCCACTCATTTCTCCTCACGCAGTCTTCCTCTACTATTCATTTTTAATCAAGCTGCTACGTCTGCGTTTCAGTGAGGCCTGTGTCGTTCTCCACAACCGTTCCTACATGGCTCTGTGACAGTGAGACATGTGAGTACAAGAGAGACGTCTGGGCTTTGTGCATGAGCTTCTCAGCAACAGTCCCTCTCATTTCTGTTCTTGCTGAGCAAAACCTATTTCTTTTGAACAGAGCCTTGAGCCACCTGAGCGGAGACGCCCAAAATACTGCCCTGAGCTATTAGTCATGATCTCCAGAAAGCAAGACAGAAGAGTAAAACAGCACGGCCTCTGTGGGCTTCCACAGGTTTTGGAAACAGACATTATTTCTGACAATCTGTTGTGCTGCTACTACCCAGTGAACAGGCAATGTTCTCAGAACATTCTCTCTAAGTTCTCTTAAAGTTATCACAAATGTTCTCGCAGTAACATTAGTAGAACCTTTTTTACCATCATACATCAAAAACCATATTCCTAAATTGGTAGTGGTACGTATTAAAAATGTTTAAATACCGTTTTTATAAGCAAGCAATAGTGTTAACGTCTAAAAAACTGGATATTTTGAATGTTCTTAGAACATTTTTAATTACGTAATGGAAATAATAAAACTTGTTAATTAAAAATGTTAGTGAAACACCAGCATTGTCTATTTTTTTTTGCATTCCTGCGAAATCTTCTTCTGTCTTCATGGAAGCAACATCAGAATTGCTCCGCAGCAGCTCTGAGACAACACTGCACCCCGCATGCACACAAACCCCCAAATTCACGTTTCTCCAGACCTGCCTCACCCCCTGCATGTCCCCTGAAGTCATGGTGAGGGGGCTTTGAACCTGCCGGTGAAGTGACACAGCATCTTCAGTTCACTGCAGAATGAATCATCGCACCTTACATGCATGTCTCCTTCTCAGCTCACTGCACCTCAAAGCTTGTGTGCACAGGCTAATTTTCACAACGCCCGTCTGCATATGAAATGCTGGACGCACACGCTCCCTGTGCCAAGCTGTCTTGGTAAATTCCATTTTTAGGCACTGAGCTCAATTATATGCAAATCAAGAAACAGAGATTTAATTAGGCTTGATGCAGCCCTTGTTTCTGAGTTTTACATATTCAGTGAAGGAAAAATGTCGCCTGGTGATACATCTGCAGGGTAAAGATATGATATCTGTGAGGTGGAGGCGTGGCTCGTACTTCTTGCTTTTAACATTTTTTAAATAACCATACTGTATTCTCTGCTAAACACCTACAAGAAGCTCATCATGCTAGTTACTGTGTAACATTAATACCCACCCAAATCACTCCAGAAAAATGATTATTTATTATTACTACAGGGCTCTCTGAAATACTTCACTCTGATTGGCTAATTGTATCCAACATTCTGAGAACATTTCCTGTTGGGGAGTCACCTTTATCCTTCTCACCAATGAAGTTTTAAATTTCCGTTGGGAAAACTGATCCTAGACCAGCAGGTATGAGCAGATTATGTTTGAGCATCAG
>JAZGTJ010015711.1:0-13190 GCA_036877575.1 Botia almorhae | reverse complement strand
AGGACCTGTATCATGGAACTTGCAATGTTTATCTTTTCTCTAACAAAAAGTTGCTGGCCGTCTGAAGATTCACATTGATTTTGCTGTTGTTTCTAGTGGAAGCAAATGTAGCTGGCAATTTAAAGCCAACGTTTGTATTTTCAAGCTATTTAACCTTATTTTGACTTGTCTAGCTCATACAAGTTACACATTTGATGGAGTAGCATTTCAACAAAAAAACCTCATGATTGGCTGTCACGTTTTTTTCTTCCCCCTGTTTCCGTAAATGTCATCTTTTGTTTCTTTTGCCTCAGTAAGGGCTGTTTTCTTTGTTGCTAAAAGAGAGAGAAGTGAGAAGTAGGAATTAAGGTAATTGGACAGACTTTAAATGGTAACTCGAAGTTCCTCTTTCACCTTTTAGAGAAGAAGCAAAGGCCGTGGTAGTAGGGCTCAAAGCTTAAGTGATTCTTCCACTCACTCTTTGGATAAGCACCATGACAAGGAAAAGAAGGTAAGGCAGCCTCCAGAACTACCTCACTTCCTGCCATGTGTGATTGACGCCCTCTCCTCACGGCTTCAGACTATGAGGTAATCATAACCCCAGTTTGTCAGAAATGTGCACCGCTACCATAGTTTTGTTTAAATTACACAGGCCTCCGTCATCTTTAGCCGTCCCCTGTGCGCCCACTTTTCATATTCCACAAAGCTTTCAGAGCCACGGGAGGGAAAACGACGCCTTTTATCGCTCGAAGTGATTCGTATTTTGGTGCTGCCACAAATTATCAACATAAAGACTGCTGTATTCATAGAAAAGCTTTCGTCATGGCTATTAGTTCCACCGACTATGTTTAATCAGCATTGATAGGTAGTGAAGTCATTTGTTCCACTAATTTTCTACAAGATTTCCTGTACACAGCCATACCAAATGAAACATGTAGCATCATTAGCCTCACTTGCCTTCCCATCGAATTCAATTAAGCGTATACTGCGTAGCGCAGCCCCGTATCAATAAACGCAATCATGTTGGCAGAAGACAATCTGTAGTGCCTGTAATAACAGAAACCTTGATTTAATTCTACGTCTGTATCTTTCTCTGCTTATTGTAACGATGTGAAATACTAACCCAGCGCTAGCGCCAGACCTCATAGTGTGAAATGTGTGGAGGAGCTCGTCACATCTGTCCATCGTCATTTATAATTTTCTGCTGTTCCTCCTAGCAGCTCCCACCGGCCACATACTTCAAACACTCTTAATCAGTGATCTGATTTATTGTATTCACACAGAGTCATTAAAATGGCTCTAAGTGCTGAATTCATTTTTTTGTTTAAAATGTCTTCATCTTATTTGATTAATTTTTTTTATTTTTTATTTCATAGCCTCATAGTCTGTTCATATTTTTTAGACTAATTGGTCCTGCTTTGTAATTGTTTTGTGAAGCCTAATCACATTTAACCACATTTTACCCCTTGAAATTTAGTTGAAACCGTAAATTAATTTCAATGATTGTGCTTTGCCAACCTACGTGCTTTTTAATTGTGATAGTGAGTGAAAAACGGAACCAGCGATACATTTTGTTTTAAGATTACTGGCATATATCATATCAGAAATACATTTTCAGGTAAATTTTACTTATTGTTTCCATCATTTTTAAGTCATTTAAATACAATATAAGACGTAAGTGCATGTGTTTGAAGGAACATGTTTGAAGTGACATATCACTGCTGATCGTAGATCAGTGCGTACCGCAGGGAGTGGAGGTTGAACATTGAGGCTGTTTGTTATTTGATACAAATTCAAACAGATTCAAATAACTGGTGAGTAAGTTTGCATGGGAAATACTTACCAAAATGGACTGGACGGTGCCTTGTTAAGCTGCTCAAAGACAGACTGCTCGGCCTGTATAATCTAGGTCAGCAAAAGATTAAATATGAGATGCCATTTAAAGCAGTTTCTCCCAAAATTATTCTGCTATTTAACTTCTTTGCTTTTTCTGCATTGAGACTCTTAGACACTGGTTCAGGTTAAACAATGATTCGGGGTTAGACAACGATTCAGGTTGGAGCTGTATTCTGGCAAACCTTGTTGTGAAGTACCCTGCGCTGTGCCATGACTATTGTTAAAAGGCCTGATTTGCATTAGCAAAGGGGGCCCATCCCCCATACTTCTCATTCCCAGGTCAAAGGTCAGGGGGCTCAGATGTATACCTAGCTAATTCCAAACCCCAGGGCCAAACAACAATAGAGGCTAAAAGCTTCTCAATTTGCAGCTAGTTCAGAAGTGCTCAGAGAGGCAGTTGAGACTGGCATCTGGGAATAAAATGAGGTTTTCAGTCTCTCCTTCCTGCCTCGCATATCTTAAATTCTGATCTGTTGCGGTCTTTTTGCTTTGAATTCTGAATGATTAGTTTAAGTGTTGTTTGTTTTTTATTGTACGGAATTATTTTTATTTTATGCTTTATTATTTTATTAGTAGTATTTATTGTCATTTAATTGTCGTAGTTGAATTGTAGCATTAGCCTGAAACCTCAGGAGTGCTTCCTTTGTTCGTCCTGAAAGAGAGTTACTACATTTCACTAATCCGCTAAAGGCATTGATGAATTATGATAAATGTCTTGACTTTTTGTGTGCTTTGCTTTGCAGTTGACTCTGCTTTAACTATTCATCTGTGCGTAATTAGCATAAGCTAGCGGTCGTCTTATGTCAGGCACTTGAAAGGTGTTTATATCAGAATATTAATTAGACAAGTAAATATAATGGTAATGTCTTTTTTTGACATTTGTGTAAGAGTGCAAATTTTAATAAATTGTTGAACTTAAGATACATTTTTTTTCTTTTCATAAACCAAAGTAGTAACTTGATTTTTCCTACAATGCCCGCCCTGTCAACACATTTAGGAGCAATGTTAATTAACACTTGTTTTTGCTTTCAAATTTCAGAGCAGTTTTCTTGAAGAGCAAATGTGTATTTAGCATTACAAAGCATTGTGATTTCAGTAAAATTAGTACAGTTTAAATTATTTATATATCACCATTTATTTACTTTTGATTATATTTTCTAGTGTTATAGCTTTGTGGTCGTTAAAAAAAACATTGTATTTTATGATTACTGGCATTCGCAAATAACATTTTGAGAGCAATATATACAAATGTTTCATTGTTTTCGGTGTGGAGGATGCAGGTAAAGTCCAGTAGCATGGAGTGTTCAATACAAATGTCATCTTTTTTTCAGGCACACAAAACAATTGAAGAAACAAATTCAAATGTGTACAATTTGTCTATTCTAACAAAATGGCATTTAAAATTGTATATGCAGGAAAATGGTTAATGGCATTAAGGAAGTGAGGCATTTATTTTCATTAAAAAACTTGAGCCTCTGGAATGGATGGCACTACATGCGCAGTAAAGTAGCATATAGCATTCAGAATAATTGTCCGTTTAACTGAGACAGTGGTTGGACGATGACACAAAGGGGCAAGAAAAGATATATACGTTCATGTGTCGCTCTAGTGGGGAATGTGTAAATAGTATCTGGTTCGGGATCGCTGCATATTTTTACAGTCGCGCCCTTTAGAAGAGGTTGGAGGTGTTTGATTGGAGTGCGAGGTGTAAATTTGTTCATGCTCCCGTTTCTCAGGCGCAAATAAAGCCGTGCGGAGCGCCGCGCCAGACTGGGGTGTAAATTAAGCCGCGGTAGGCTGTGGTCAGGCCTGCAACGTGAAACCTTTAACATCCAGAGGAAAACACTCTCTGTGAGCATTTATGGAAAGATCTTCATGGAGAAGTGACCTTCCTTCACCAGGCTTGAATGAATACAGAAGATTGATGTGTTTAGAACGAGTTCTTTGTTTCATCTTTTCAGCTTCCCATCTTTCTGTTTCTTTGTTTCCGGGAATGGCAGTGTAGGCTTACAAGCTTGTAAGCTGTACTTTGGTGTACCTCTTTATTAACGCTTTTTTTATTGTTTTATCACAGAAACATAAAGAACGAGATCGCCATAAACCAAAGCACAAAAAGTCTCTGGAGCTATCACCTTCCCTGGTACCAGCTCTGATGGTGAGCTCTGAAAAAGTGAGTCCGCATGACTGTTTAATGGTTTTCTTGCACTTTTGGGTTAGACAACACTGGCCTTTCTGGCCTTAATATCATGTTATTTAACAAAAACACATTTTAAGAGTCATTGATGATGGATTAAACTGTTCATAGTCTTGTTACACTGTGCTGGCCTGGGGAGGGAGGGAATATGTCAATCACACTTGACAATTATTTGGATATGATCCAAGATTGCTCAGCAGCCACTTATGAATGTAACACACTTTATTTATTTATACCCCGGCTGCACGCTAAGACTTTTGCACGTTTGTGTTTCCATGTTTGGCTGCAGAGCTACAGCAGCAGTGGGGGAAGCGTCTCCTCCATCTCCTCCACTCAGAAGCGACTGGACGACAGCGGAGGCCGTTTTACCAACGCTAACTTCCAGGAAGTTCCGTCCCACTCCAGTTCCAAGGATGGCGGGTCCTCAGATGGCAAGAGCTCCGAGGGCAAGACCAAGAAGTCCAGCAGTCACGGCAGCAGCTCCAGCTCTGGGTCCAGAGGCCGCAAGTCTGCTACGGGTAAACCCCACGGCCCTGTGGTCACCACGGCGACTTCATCCACGGCCCCCTCCTCGACCAGTCCATTCCAACAAGGTGAGACTCCCAAATATATCAGCTTCACTGTGCAGTGAGCTGACTAAGTAAACACCCTCGTGCGCTGTCCGTGTTCCTAAATTAAAACAAACAGCAAGACTGGAGTCTTCAACTTTCTGTGTGACACTTGAGGGAGTGTGTTGTGACAGCACTGGATTGAAGCCAGAAGCGGTACGAGAATGGTGTATGTGCGCGTTGAGGCTGTCGTCTGGCCAGCTGCCTCTGGTGCTGTAATGTGGAGCACTGAGTCTTTCAGAGTCAACTGTGCTGTGGGTGGTGTGTGTGTGTGTGTGGTTGGCTCGGGTGTCAAACCAGAAACATGTTTCCTCTCCCTTCTGCTATCAAGCCGTGATGGAAGGATTGAAGCAGAGGTCACGTCTGGAAAATTCAGACTAATCATTAATGTGTCAGAGTGCGGTGGGGCCTCCTCGCTGGAGATGCATGCAAACTTCGAGGAACCCAGAAGAAGAAACAGCGCAGTGTCGGATCAAAAGATGCTGGAGATTAACTATGGGATCTAATCTGCTGGCTACAAGCATGTCATATTGCTAGGGCTGTTATGACAACACCTGACACAGATTCAGGGTCTGTCGATGAGCCACACAACGGTTATGTTCAGCTGCCCAGATGTAATATTTCAAGTATGAAAGACGCAATATCAGAAATCTGTTATTACATTGAGCCCTTTGTGTTTGGCAATAACAAAACCGTGGTAATACAGAAGATTTCTACAACGTCATGTATTGTCATTTTGTTGTTGATATAAGGAATATGTATTTGTTATATATAAGAAAGCCAGATAAAAGTAATATTCTTTGAGGTGAGGTTGAACCCTCTACTAGTTCAACAAGCAACTTAGTGACATTTAAAAGTAAAGCCTTGGCAGCTGCCTACCAGAGCTGTGAAAACATGGAGGTGCTGTTACTTTGGCTTTGGTTGAAGGACGAGTCCTTGCCTGAGGGTAGAGCCTGAATGAATCCAAAGATCTGGGTCATCTGCCTACCTGACTGTTTGGCTACCTGTATGTGACCAACATAACAGTGGGGAATCTAAGGGGTGCGTTTCTTTGTCTGATTTTAGGTTGCAGAGATTCTTCATTGGTTTTTGAACTGATGTTTGCCTGCCAGTTTCTATTTACATGTGAAAAACATTCTGCTTGATGTAGTCATTTACTAGAAGAGAAAAAACTATGGTTGGCAACAATTGGTAATGTTGTAATAATTGGTCAAGTTTAATGGTTTGGTAGAAGAGTATACGTTACAAATTAGAATTGGGTAGAATTACAGTTGGCTTTTTGGTGATATAGAATTGCTGTGTTTGCTCCTTCAAATAGGATGTGTTTTTGTGTACTTAAAGATTGTGGCTGCATAAAGGTATTGGGGGTTTTGTGAGCACTTGCCATGTTGGATTTTGTTTTTTTATGTGGTTGTGATTATTACTATGAACCTTCATCAGCATCTGTTTGTTTCTTCACAGGTCTTTTATTGGGCAGCAGTAGCAGCAGTAAATCAGCCTCTAGTGGATCTGTGGTCCAGCCCACCTCTGACTTCCTCAGCTTTTCTGACTCCAATCTGAGGTCTGTGGAGTCCTACACGACTTCTTCATTTGGCCGTGGCCACGTGAAGGGTGGTTCAGAGGGCGGAGCCTCTGAGAGCATGGCAGGGCTCAACACTTTTGGCATGTTGTCCATCCCTCCGAGCTCCAGCTCCGGCAAGCATTATGAAAACTGTCACCCACCTGGAGAGCTTGGCGGCCTGGCCTCAGCCGGCTACAAACGCCCCCAACCCTCCTCGTCCTCATCCTCTGCGACGTCATCTTCCTCCACTGGTGAGGATGGTGTGAAGAAGAAGAAGAGGGGCAACTGGAGGAACCGATATGGGCCATGCTTCAACCAGGATGGTAAAACCACAGATGCTGGAGAACATGGAGCCACGCTGCCCTCGTCCACCTCCCCGTCACCATCGTCCATGAGCAGTATGGGCTGCCGCGGGAGCGCCATCAACAGTACTGGAGGTGTGGGAGCAGTGAGCACTGGTAACAGCAGTCTGGGGATTCAAAAGTCCCCATCTCTCCTCAGGAATGGAAGCTTGCAGAGTGTAACTGTCAGCTCCCCACCTGCTGGACCAGGTGAGCAGATATTGACATGACAAATTACCAACAGTAGATCTTGGTCCCTGTAGATGGCATATTAATTGGGGCAAAAGCACAGTGAGGTATAGATGTACCATCTACGTAACATCATAACTGACCGCATTTATTTTCTGAATACTTGTTCCTGGACTTACTGTGGATGATTCATCTGTTATACCGAAGAATAAAGCTTTCAGCTGATGTCAAGTCCACAGATTTTTCCACGAACTCTTACTCATAAACACACGAACATGGAAACAAACACAAGAATGATGATAAATTGGTACCTGTTTTGGTAGATCTGAACTCATTATTTTTATTCTAACTTAGCCCTTTATGTTTAGCCAGAGGTAACAATTCTTAAATCGGTGAGCGAAACAAATTACTGTTGGAGGGTCATTTTTATTTTTTAATAACATGTTTAGGGTTGTTTCAAGTTATATCAAACACAAGCTAATTCGTTTTTTTTTTACTTGCCCTGGATTTTTCCATCTTTGATTAAAAAAAAAGGTCCTTTTGAGGTGCGCTCTTCTCCAGGAGAGCCCTGGGAACCAGCGTGATGTTGTTTTGGTCTGTGCTGAAGCTCATTAGGGTGAAAGTGGATGGAGGTGCTTTCTAAAGTGCTTCCTCATTCTTACCTGATTGAGAGCTCAGAGAGGCCCGTTGAATCTCCATAGAGATGCACATTAACCTGTTGAGCCTCAGGGAGCGGGAGAGGAAAGGAGCTCGTAACAGGCAATTAGTTAAAATTTTATTTGTTCCTCCCTGACGCTCTCTTAGCTCGGGATCCGGAGTGAGTCGACATCACTTAGCAGCTCAACACAGTGTGTAGAAATACCCTGACCCCTACTGGCCTTCCTGATCACTGAGCCTGAACCAGGCGAATGGACCTGTGTTCTCAGTCCCTCACACACACACACGTGTGGGTAACATGTTTTTTTTTCACTTGCTGGTAGTTTTTTCACTGCCAGCTCACCATTGACATAAGTGCTCTACTTATGCACATTAGGACTAACATTTAAGGGTCTGTGGTACCGTTCTGTTGCTTGGCAACCAAATTGGGGTGTTCCAAATTGTGTGCATTCCATAGTGCCCTGTGCAATGGACTTTATAGGATGCTTTGGCATTTTAAGTAAGATTCAAATCGTAGGGAGCGTGTGTATGTTCTGTTTTTAGGGCACCGCATGCGGCAAAAGGAGCAAGTGTAGGTAGATCACTTCACAAGACATAGACAGATTTACCTGCCATTTATTTTGCACAATGCTTGGCTAAAAGTGCTGCTAAAATGTTGGTTAGGTTATTTCACCTTTAAATAATGTATATTTAAATATAGATAGAATTGGTGGTTTTTATACATTGTTTTACTTGAATGCAGTGCAATACCTATTAGATTGTAATTTATTAATTAAATTGTCATTCTTTAAACCCCTAATCAGCTTGACCCAAGTGTGGTCTGCTTAATGACAGTTAAATTAACCAATTTGTCATAAACCTCTACAAGTACCCTCTGCTGAGTGTGTAGGGAACCTTATTCAACCAGTGTGTCCTTCTCTTTGTCACCCCCTAGTATGTGATCTTTCTCACTATCACTCTGTCCCTTCTTTCAAGGCCATCTGGGTTTTTGTGTTTGTTTGGGGCTTGTTCTCCCACCCTTCCCTGCCCTCACCTGTTCCTGGACTTTGACTGCACTGTAAATATTTAGCCATGGCTAATGCAGGACTGCAGCAGAGTGCAGTCTTATCTATCCGTCTCGCCCTCTCTCAATGGCTCGCAGCCCTTATTTTGACGGATGACTGGTTTATCAGGGGGAGTAGTAGGGGCCATTATTAAATCCAAACATCCATCCAGGCCCGGTCGGCTGGAGGACTTTATGGGGTGCTATTTGTAAAGAGGGGAAAGATTCTTGTTGGTAAAACCCGTTGGTTTTAAATGACGAAATGATACGTTATGTTATTACAATTTATGTTTGCGCCACCCTGAGTGCCGGTTTATTACACAAGAATGAAACTTCGCAGCCACTCTGTCCTTTTGCATAAACAGTCATGAGCAATGCATGCATTTACTGCGATAACTGCAGCCATGCACTGTAGCTTATCCTCACTTTGATTTGGCACATATTCAACGTCAAGGCTGCCTCGCTAAGCCAGTTCGCACGCGGTAGAACAGCCAGCATCCTAGTTAGCAACCTAACATGAAACCCTTCAAGACATTGATCACTGCTCACAATATCACATTTAAATTATAATCATCTGCCATGTCAAAGGCCTAAATCTGCTCTGTAGAACCTTACCTCCATTCTTCTCTTCATTTGGGACTGTTTGTAAAGAAAAGTGCAGAGGATCCTTATCAGGACCTGAGCCGTGTCATTAACCTCCCTCTGAACTCGCATGGATTTTCTGCTGAGAGAGGAGGCACGGGTTCGACCTGAAATGCTGGCAGATCTAATTTGAAATTTCCCATCTCTCGTCTGATTTGATAAGGGGGTTTCAGGAGGAGATGTTAAGTCACGATCGATCGGCTCGTTCGATCACCACCAGATAACAGGATCTTTGTCCTTGCTTTTGTTTGGCTGCTCGTGTCTTGTAACGTCTTGGTTGACCTGTTCTGAAATGTTAATTATAACCAGATTACCAGATTATCCAATGATACCAATGATTATTGAAGGATTATTTAATCATTAATGCATCAAGACCAGAAATAAATTCCTTTTGAACATATGTCAGATAGACATCACCATATGGAAGGTGTGTGTCGTGGAATAAAATCTGATATTCAGGCTTTGTTGCTCTGTTGAATGTATCTGTTGTGGAACTCGGTACTGTAAATGATTCACGTGGTACCTCTCCGCCCAACAATGTCTCCTTGTTTCACCAGTGAATGTAGACTGCCGCAAGCCATTCATGCCTTTGTGTGGCAAAGGGGGCCTCTCTCGTTCCTGCAAGGGTCGGCCTGGGCCATCAGCTGGGTGTATTTGAGTTGGTGGCGGAGAGGAGTGTGAGAGAGTGGCAGAAAAATCAATAAAACAACAGCAACAACAAACAGCGTGTGTGTCATGAACCGAGACATAAATATGAATGAAGTGCGCTCCTCCCGAGCATTTCAGCCTCGCCTAAAAGCCCCGAGTTATTTTTACAGAAGACCTAGTGAGTCGTCAGATTCAGAGAGCTGTTTTTTGGGTCATTGGGAGGCTGGTGCAGAGTGCATGTTTAGAGGACTCTGAAATGCTTTGTGAACTTTCTCCACGTCTGCTGAGAGCCTGGTCACACAGGCCATTCAGAGTCCACAAAGTTCATCTCGGGGGCAGCAAGAAAGGGACAAATGAGAAGAGATGGATGAATAACCAGTAAAGGTATACTGGAGAACAGAGGTTGCCCATACAACTAATTAAGATACACTGTACCAATAAATTACAGGTTATACCCTGTATTGACCCATTTCAAAATTCACCAGTTGCAGCGTTAGATCTTATACTAACAAACAAGACAACAAGTGTGCTAAAATTATTACTCACAATTTACTGCAGTCAAATTATTTAACGATATAGTTGATTCCTTGTTATGTGTTACGTACGGTTTTACTTATTTTATTGTTTTTATATTTTATACTTATTTTGTTATTTTGTCCTATGTATCCCTCCATGCAGGCTCGTACGCCAGCAGTAGCGATGTAGCCTGTTCGTTACCCAACACTGTGCTCGGAGGGGCTGTGTCCGGATCCAGCTCAGAGGTCCCGGCCCATCAGTCAGTGGTCACTTCTATGCCCACGCTCACATCACTGCCCCCCGCCTCCTTCACCAGCACCTCATCCACACATGTGAGTATCTGGGTGTGAATTATACTCTTGTGTCATGCTGCAACCTCACATCAAAGTTGGTGTCTCATCTCTGCGGGTTCTGTGTTTGATTGGTACAGAACCTGCAGTTGTATGGGGACTATGTTATGGGGTAATATGTTGAATCTCACCTTTGTGTATAGGACACATTGTAGCTTACATTACACAAAATATTTAATTCATTTAGCCTATGGTAACAATATATTTGTTCTTCAAATAATATAAGTGATTTATAGAAGTCTCCCGCGATCCTATCTGCATCTGATGTTCAGTACGTTTCAATAAAAGTTACTGTTTTTGATTTTGTTTCTTGTGTGTACATGGAATTTGAAAGAAGGATTAAACTGAACATGAAGCAATATGTCTGTATCACCAGCCTAGATTTAAGGTGTTTTGCTTTTGTTTAAAATTAACAGAAATAATCTGAATAAGGAGACCGCCAGTATTGTTTTTTTATATATAATTTGTCATTTACTAGTTTTACCAGTGGATTTTTGAGTAATAGACATTTAAATTCTATTGCTTTTGAAAAACCTGCGAACAGACATCATTTAAATAAGACGATGTAAGCCTGCAACGAAAATTGTCTGTCAAGTAATACTGCTAATCGCATATTTTTAACGCATAATCTTTCACAAAACTAACCAATTGTAGGGTTGAATATTAAATGGCAATTGTTGCTCAGCAACATAGTGCAATACATTATAATCATTATAGCAACGCTCTCTCACATATAGCTGTCTTAACTGCGCTTATTTCCGTCGTTGGTATAAGAAGCAGAAGGGTGGAAATTGACAGAAAATATACAGTGTTATACCATTTTGCTGTTAACAGTTTTCTAGTCATTTCGGCAGTCCTACAGCTTGAATCACTGTAGATAAACCACCCCTGCACAATTAAGTAGCATTATACACATCAGTATTGTAAAGCGTGATAATTTGCTGCAGTTTTATCAAGATGAATGCTATTTGATCACATTTATGACACAAAGAGTAATTAAATTTTAAAAAGCACGGATGTAAATGTTGACTGTAGCTATTTATGTATTATGTGTTGAGTAACACATTTTTTACTGATGTGGAAAAACCTTTTCTACAGAGAAAATGAATTGGGTTTACAACATCGCAGTTTTGTGTGAAAGCAACATTCATGTAATTGCAATCTTTATGTAATAGCAGTTATATTTACAGTATGAGTGTTTTTGACTACATAACATATTCATGTGAGAATTACAGTCAGTGTCGTTTTAGACCTCATTTTTATATTATATATTAAATGTCATAGAGACATTTAGGGTATTTACCGGGCTGTTAATGTATATAGTCCTGATGGATAAATGTCAGACTACATGTGATTGTTTGCATTAGCTGGTCGTAGTGGTGCAGGAGACTGAATGTGTGATAAGACAGTTGGTGGAGCATTGCGCTTAAAGTTAAATGTATATCATATATCAGTGACTTCAGAATTGCCTCCATTTATGCTTAGACACAATTATAAAGAAAAGTCATTGTTATTGCACCCCAGCACTGCTTCAAATGAGCCCTTTGGACGTGCTCACTGAAGACTGAGCACCATCTCTGCTGCTCTCCTGAGCATCTTTGTCCTGACTTGCGCTGCTGTAGCAACCCGCCGTCTCCAGGCAACAGGGCTTTGTTTGCGCAGATCTGCCCTCTCTACAGGCAGGGTGGTCTTACATTAAGAGATGAAGTAGACCCACTGATGGCCTTAATGCTGCAGGGCTCTCGGCAGCCCAGCCCCTCCCAACACACGCTTGCAAATATCCCCCATTAGTCCTAAGCTTTTTGGCACAGGAGCCCTAATATGATGGTGGGAGGGAGGGGATCTCCAGGTTGTAGTTAGCTCATCAGTAAACAGGTGATGTTTTTAAAAGCCTGGCTTTGCCGATGAGCATAACATTAGATAGACAGACAGACAGACAGACAGACAGATTTATAGATATGTATGTATCTGTTTGTCTGCCTATCTATCCTTCTCCCCATTTTCCTGTCCTTCCCTTTGAGGTTTGAGGAATGGTAGACAAAAATAGACCGTGGCTGCAGGCAGGCCAGTGGTGACCTTCAACCCCAGCACACACCCTGAGGTCTGCCTCTGTCCCACTCTTAGTTACCCTCCACAATGTTGCAGAGATCCATAAGCCTTAAACAGTCCGGGCTATTCCTCCTTTGCCTGTGCGGGGCATTGAGCTCAGCAGGCTGATGGGATAGGAGCTGACAAGCTGGACAGAGAGCTGTGTTAGTTCTCCTTATGTTGTTCATGCTCCCTCCTCTCTCCACAGAGCCTCAAGGTGTCCTGAGGAGCAGGGAGGGCCTGTGGGCTGAAAGCGGCCCAGGGTGTGCATCCAACATAAAAGCAAAAAAAAAATGGACATGCTTCAGACAATATATATATATATATCTATATATATATATATTAATTGGACAGCACACGTAAAATATATTATTTGTGCAGTGATTAATTTTGCTGTTACAACATGCGTTCTGCAGCAAAGTATTATTTAAAAACACCATAATTATTTAAAGATGTGCGGTCAGAATTTGTTGTGTTGC
>JAZGTJ010015710.1:1862-13191 GCA_036877575.1 Botia almorhae | reverse complement strand
AAAAATAGACTCCATTAGAGTAACAAATACATTTAAAATATTGGCACAAGGAAGGAGGTTTAGGAAAAAAGTCCCAAAGAAACTGTGGCTTTTCTTTAATCAGTTCATTTTTAATAAGCAATTATTAAATTGCATTCAGATGTAGTACAGTGCTGTATAAAAAAGACATGAACTGTTAAAGAAGGGAATATAATTTCTGTTGTATAATAGTGGCTACACTCAATGTGGTTCACCATACATCTCATGAATACACGTTGTAGTCTATAATAGATGACATTGTAATGGGCTATTCCCAAAAACCTCCAGCTAGATTTTAGCCCTCCTGTGCTAATATGGTGAAAGAATTGGAGCAGTCCTAACGAAGTCCCTCATTTTCATGTATCATATGGTTCAGGTGTGAGGAGAGATTATGAACCTGTGCTGCTACACAAGAGGCAGCAACCCCAACACCTGAAAGATTTACAGTATGCTTTATAATAATTCTCAAGAACCCTTATTAAAAATACTTTCTCCTCCCTCTTTCCCCTCTGTTAAATTAAGGAAATGACATTACCATCAGCAACCTTTTTTAAGAGCACTACACGTTATCTGCACTTACATAGTTTGGTTTGATGGGGACTTATAGCTTTAGGTGTTTATATGCTGATATTGAATTTATGTCTTAATAAGATTATATTATCATACAATCATATTAATGTTACTATTGTAATGACTTTTGCCAACTCCAACATGTCTGCTTTCCTTCTCAGAAGACCAGCTAGACAGAGTTCTGACTTTCCCTGTAGGTACTCAATGGTGACCTGATTAAAGTTCCATTTATAGTGAAAAATTCCTATCCAAACTGCTTGTGAAAGAATATATTGTATTGTTCTATCTACAGGAATTGCATATATGAAAGTACATGGAAAACACCTATATAATACATATTTAATAACATACTGACAATGTAATATATATATATATATATATATATATTACATTGTCAGTTTGATGTGTGAGAAAATTGTACTTGGTTTGTTCATCACCTGGCTCTCAACCTAGATGGTCATGTTWGCACTGTGTTAGTAAATGGTTGGTTGGCTGATGGTTTGTGACAAATCTTTTCAGTCCCACATAGTTTGTTGTCCATTTAGGGGTCCCTTCTCAGGAGGGCTTTTTAAGGCCACTGGTAATTTGTGTCCTCAACTTTGGAGATCAGTCAATTCAGAGGATCTAGCTTTACAATGTTGGCATCACTCAACAAAGCACGTGTAGACCTGGCTAGCATTGTAGCTTTTGGCACACAAGATCATCTTTGCTAGCCATCATTGCATTTCTTTCTTTTATACTGTTATCACAGAGAGTCAGAGCAAAAGAGCAACAGAAAGAAAGATTCAAGGGCTAAACATCTCTAAGGTGTTTTGGAACTGCTTTAAACATAGTGTTAAGCAAGCACTTGAAAGATTGTAGATTTAAACATATTCTACCCAGTACTCAGTGAATGAGTCTGAGGCCATGCCTAACTTTAGATATGGACAGTATGCTAACCACCTGACCATTGTGGTTAACAAGTCCGTGTCTTCAAAGAGGCCCTTGTACTAAAGCATGAAATTATGATAATGGTTCTAGCTTTAATGGTTAAAGCCTTCAATGAGTTCAAATAAACCATGTATGAAACAGGTTATATTAAGGAGACATGATGTTGTTTAATCCTCATTTAACCCTATAGCCATATGGTAAGTAAAAGCATCAGTCATACTGTTTGTTGTTGATTGGTGTGTGTTCATGTATGTTTGTTTAGGTTGCTGTTGGGTAAATATTTGTCATAACGTAAAACAGGGCTAGATCAATTAAACAGAATCTTATCACACACACATTGTGTCTGTAAACACTTAGAAACACACAAATGGCAGGCAAATCTGTCGATGCAACTGTTGAACACAAACACCCTCCATATGCTTCCATCGTGTGCATCATTAAAAATCCTCTCCTCTCGATTTGCTTTCTCTGTTTCACATTCCCTTAGAGCCAAGACATCCCCTGTTTCTCTCTCCATTCTGTCAAAAACGTTTGCTGAAGTTTGGCTGGTGGATAAAGGCAAAGCCGGAGTGAGATGAAAGGATGGACTGAGAATGAGTGTGAATAAGAGCACTCTTGGTTTTGGATGGATGTGAAGCAAACAGTCCAGAGGGCTGCAGGGCAGTGCAGTCTCACTGTGCCTGTGAGCTGCTACTCCTCATGCAAATGAAGAAAGAGAGAGGGAGAGAATAGATGCTAAAAGCCCACTTGTATGGTGATTTTATATAATGTTCTTCAAAGTCCAGGCTCAGGAGCTGAATTTAACAGGCATGGATATATTGGCAAGGGCACTTCCTCATGTCAAAAAATGTAGCCTGCATCAGCTGGATCGATTGAAATGGATGAAGGTAAAGTAAATATTAAACTATAAATGTCACACAAAATGCTGTGATTTCAGAAGACCGAGTATGTATATGTAGAGAAACCAGAAATAATTCTGCTAAATTTTATTTGTTTAAATTACTTTATTAATCTTGATGGTATCGTAAGTTGTTAATCAGTTTTGACATCTCTGAGGTGAGCTCTACTAAAGACACGATCATTGGATAAATTATTATTTAACATGAACTAGATTATGAGCTGTATCATAATGAACATTTAGCTAATGTTTGGACCACATAGAATTATTACCTGGCAATGTCATCTGAAACTACTTAATATTCATGAGCTCTTTGCCCTCCATCAAGAAAATTTATAATAATATCTCCATAAAGTGAGATCACACCCCACCAACACTTTAAAACTGGCACCACCTCCAGTGCACCACCAGTTTTTTTTTTTTGAGTGTATTTGTGTGTGTGTTTTGGGGCAGCTCTGTACACATTTAGTAGACCTCATAGACCACAATATTCACTGCATGTTAACAGCAATAACAGCGTCAGCAAAAATAGCACTAGAATGCAATAATCATGAATGTGTATCTGTAAGCATGTGTGCAAATGACAGGTTTATAAAACAGGCAAACAGGAGCTGCTAGGAGCATCCTCAGGGCCTCTGTGCTTTTAAACCAGGTGTGAATACAAAAGGAAGGAGTGTAAATGATAAGAATAAAACAGCAGGAGACCTGTTCAGACTTTTATCTCCCACGCCTTTTTTCACTCCCAGTTTCTCTTTGTCATCCCCTCTTTCTATGACATTCTCTGCACTACAGTTACAGTTGGCTCTTTTCTTTCCTATTTTTTATTTAAGTTTACGCCAGCATTAGTCCAATGACACTATAAAATAAAAGAAGTCAATAAAACCAATATAGACGTCCCATATATTCAACTCCCAGCAAAAAACATAAAACCTGTCTAAACTGCAGTTAGTGCACGTGTGCTGTGGTGCTCATGTGGGTGATTCGTATTCTCTCCCCCCCCCAAACAATTTCTCGGTTTTCTCTAAAAAAAATCTGTTTCAACAAAATGTAATTTATTTATTGGAATACAAAATGCATCTGTTTGCATGCATCTGTGTATGCATCCTATTATCAGTCTCTTCCTGTTATGTTCCATAGTTTATTAATTAGTTCAATTAAATGATGTGCCTCATTAAACAGGTAGAGGGTCTCTGGAAAGGGCTCATCTCAGCTGTAGAGCAGTTCAAACTCTTCAGCTTTTTTAGGATGTACCTCCCATAGAAAAGAAATATAATAAATTAGATCTGTTTAATATGTATCTCAGTTGTTTCTCTTAGACAGCAGTAAGATGAAATGGAGACCAAATGGAAGCTTTTGCTTAAGTGTCCTGTTCCTCAGTTTTTCCTCCTGAGATACAGAACCTAGATGTTCAGAAGAGACGCCAACAAACTGCAGAGATTATCAGAAGTCAGAAATTTAATATGAATTTAAATTTTTGTCATTATATTCTCCCACAACTAAATTATATGATCTGTGCTGTCCAAATTTTATAGCTCTACAAAATATAATTTTAGAGCTCTGTCCGTTTATACCTCGCCTAAGGAATTGTAGGAGAAACATCGGAGACTGGTACTAAATTAACTGTAACTTAAAACACCAGTAGCTATGAGAGAGCAACCTCTGAGTAAATAAATTGTCATCTGGGCTGAGGTAGTTTTAACACAGTTTCTTTGTAGTAAACAAAAATTAACTGCAAAGGGTAAGGGGTAAAATGTAAGGAGAGATAGAGAAACCAGACTCATATTTTCATTCATGCATTTTTAATGTAGACTCGGCTCTTTCTTAATTAAAATCGATACATCAGAATATACTTTAGAGTTGTGTTAGAAGGACTGTTCATAATGTATAATGTCTCGTGAAATATCTCTGAGATGTTTTGAGAGTAGCAGGGTTTTAGCTGAGCTCTATTTAAAAGCAGATAACTAGCTGAGGATGGCCTGCTGGGGTTACATAATCATCGCCTGGACCTGGGAGAGATTGCAATATTATGTCTTTGCAGGGGGATTTGATCATGGTAAATGTGACTTTCAAAAGTGGGTGAGCCTCTGAGAATGTGGGAAGAGTCAACTAAACATTGTTTTAAAAGATACATGCTTGCTACACACAGACACAAACCCATACACAAAATCAGGCAGATTATTCTTGCATATTGGCATGCATTGTTAGATTCATACAAATGAAATTCTTAAGCGGACTGAAGCGGAACACACACACACACACAATTAATTAGTGGCAGGTGAGAAATGAGTGAGTTGTTTCTATCCTAAGCTTGATATCTCCCAGTAGACTTGCTATCTGGTCTATATATGGCTGATAGGTCGCTACTTTAGCCCAGCTTGAATGAACATGGGCCCCAAGAGCCCTTTGAAACTGGCGTCCAGATGGATATATGTACATTTTCATTTAGATCCGGCCTAATTCTGCTCTCTACATGCTCAATCTCTCAAATAAAAGTCTGACCATGGTGAGGTAAATGACAGTGCCATTTGCTCGAAATCCTTGGTGTTTCTGCTGTGTTGTCTTTCCACACCACACTCTTTATAGCCCATTTTTTATTTTTTCATGCTTTAGTACTGGTGCTTCCACTTTACATTTCTATCTTTCACTCTTTCCTAAAGGTACAGTAACCTTTTTATCTTTAAATGGAATGGAATGCAGGCCATGCATACCTAATTTCCCAAAAATGCATTCAGAACTTTTTTTTTATTTTCTTTCCTATCTCTCGTTGTCTCTGCAGTCTTTAAATCTCATTAGGTTAGAGTGCTATAGTAGCCAATATATGCATAATATATATGCTTTGCTTTACATGGGCTGATATACATACTCTCTGATTAGACAACAATTTTCAGAAAAGGTTCTCCCCTGTTCATTCAGCCTAACTCATATACAATAACATATAGAATCTCTTCTTTAATATAATACTATATGTAGTGTATTGTATATGTTTGTATTTTGTATGAAATGTGACCAGCATTTGATTGCTATAGCAGTGCCAAGGGGGATTTTCTGTCTTGAACATATCCATACAATTTCTATTTAGAGAGTCATGGTGTCTATGTGTATGTGTATATCTGTTTTTGAATTGAATTTTTGTATAACTAATTGAGGTCAAGCTACAGGAAGTCTGGTGATGTAAAAATGTGTTGTGAGAGCACATATGTGTATGTGTGCGCCAATGCAATCCAAAATAACTATCAGTAACTATTTAACTATCATATTAATTTTAATAACTTTATCATTGCAAGTTAAATTACTAGCAACAGTTGTATTAGTAGTAGTAGTAGTAGTAGTAGTAGTAGTAGTAGTAGTAGTAGGGCTTTCCTGTAGCTCAGTGATTAAAGCATGGTGTTAACAATGCCAAGGTCATGTAGTACACCTAAATGTAGTAGTAGTAGTAGTAGTAGTAGTATATTGTTAGTGTTTGTTATGTCCTCTTTTTGTTATATGGACTTATATATGGACATGGACTCCATAGGTTTGTGAAAAAACTGATGCTCCTTGTTCTCCCAGCATTATTTGACCTTTGACAAATCAAATCTGACCTTTCGCACAAAGATGTTAACGCGGTCAGTTTAAGCTTTAATTTGATTAATTAAGTTTAAGAAGCTCAGAATCTATTTCTTCATCAGTTTGTCATAGCTTGCTGTGTTTTAAAGTATTTAATATCCTAAAACATTTCCAGGTTTTATTGGAAAGAGCTGGTAACAGACCTTTGGATCACTTTATTATGTATGTTGCTTATGTGCTGTTATAAACAGCACTCATAAATGTCCCCCTTTTCATCCATCAAGCTCCCAAAAGTGCTTTTCTGCTTTTACTTGTCCTCATAATCACCTGGTAAATCAGGCACCTACCTGAACCTCCCCACTTTATCCGGATGCTCCTAGTGATCACAGGGATTAATTTTAAAAATGTCAGCCATTATATTTTACACGTTTATAAATGTGTAAACTATTACAATACACATTCCAAAAGTAATATGAAGGGCGACATTTCCAAATCTTTGAATGTGTCATGCATTATTGTGTAGAAACAGAGACATAAGAAAAATGATAAAAGACTGCAAGCCTAAGGAGCCGTCGTGTACTTTGTATAACCGAACATCTGCAGGGTGCAGAGCGCTTTTATTCAATGCATTTCTCTCACAACAGTTTCTGCACAGCTGCACACCTCAGCACACCCACTTTCTGCAGGTGGACATAATCCAAGACAGATGAGAAAAGGGTCCAGGTAATATTTTGCTACTCTCAAATTGGTAATACAAAACAGCCTTAATGGTTTAGTTTCCAGCTGGATGATCACAGTATCAGTTCAGAGTAAGATTACAGTGTTTGTTTCTTGAACAAATTTAAAATCAGTGTAAACCAGAAGTTGCAATCAACAAGTTTTCTGATGTAATTTAAAGTGTAGTGGGAAAAATAGAGGGTGTGGCTTGTTTTTTCACAGGGAATTGACTATAAAAGTGGGAGGTATTATTTTGTACTCATGTAAAAAGGTAAATTGCTGTGGGCTGTTTTTAGTGCGTTATATCAACTAAAAATGACATTAATCTATTGACATATCATCTTGTGGAAATGTAGAAAATACACAAGTTCGTGTTTTTATATGATAGACTTGAATGTGTTTAACTTTGTGTTTAAAGCCCTTTACTGTGTGCCCATTTCACCTGCAACCCGAAGAGAGCCACTGATAGGAATACTCAGAGGCCCACTGCAGATAAATTATATGGAGGTATCAAGGGACTGCCCTACTTGTCATAGCCTACAGCTCATACTTGTGGCCTAAGCTGATCTGTAATCTGGTCTGGGGATCAAATGTGGGCCTCTGTGGGTGTTGATTGAGAAAACCTGTGAACGACAGCTGCTCCCTGAGCCTCAGGCTTTCCCTTTTCCTCTCTCTTTCTTCCCCTCTTGTAGACAGGTAACACACAAGCATACCTATGTTGCACTGATAAACAAACAAAAGGGACACATACTGTCTCACACACATACTATTGACATGGGAAGTCAATATGTGTTGCCCTCTTGTAAGTAATAAACTGAACATTTAAACCACAGATTTAGGTTAAGCAGACAGATGGACACAAACAGACACACAAACACTCACAGAAATGCCCTATGCCCACCTTCTTCAATGCAAAAGGGAAAAAAAATCACACACATTAGCTCTCGCTAGTCCCACCTTGCATGTAGTTTTATAGCACAAGTTAACTGCTTTTATACGCAGCAAATGTGGGCGGCTCAGCACTCCTCTCACTCGTTCTCCTGTTTAATAAGATATTTTTATAACAATACATTATTCAGTTGGACAGAAGGGCAGGGAATGGTGTTAGTTTTTAAAGGGAAAATCTCACTGTGAGCTTTGGAGGCCGGGGTCCTTGTTTCTGCTGGTGAAACTTCAAAGGAAGAGCAAAACCTTCACGCTAGGTTCTTGCAGGGTTTTATGGAAGATGGACGCTCTGGTTGGCTTGTGTGGCAGGCAACTGTCATTTACCTGCTGCTTGGTGGTAAATTTCAGGTTTAGCATTAATTGTTGGGATTAAAGATTGACAGTGACATTGTGACCTTGAACAATGATTGTACAAAACGTAATTAAGGTCTGAAAAGCTTCAGTTGTGGTGGGGATTGGAAATGTTGCTTAAATATCATGGGGAACAGTCTTTAAATAGCAGACTGCAACCAGGAGAGGTTTATAAAGGTTTACAAATTGTCTGTACACTGTGTCTTTTTTACAAATGGAACTTCATAGAGCCAGTTTAATATAGTTTATCTATAATATAGCCATAGTTTAATATGATGCCTGTAACTTTATAAATGTTACTCGGTTTACTTACAACATTTTAAGATCTTACATAGCATTTGGCAGCAAGAATAATAACGGATTCTTTTCTGCCTCATTTTTACTGCATGTCTTTCAATTTATTTGGTCTGTATTTCCTTTCCTTTTCTTGCTCTGTTTTACAGTTTGTAATGCTGGGCACCCAGCAGTTTCATAATGTCCCCAGATCAAATTACAGTTAATTACACCCCTTCCCTTCATCTCCCTCAGCTTGACATAGAGGACTGGACCGCAATATTCTACACCAATCACACGTGAGCACACACACTTACATACACAATTCGATAGCTGAAATTGCTCTGTCTCAAACATACAAACACAAAAGGATCCATACGAAGGAGAATAGAGTAATGCTGGCTTCGGAGATGTTTGAAAAATCAATAGAAAGTGATAGAATAATGTATGTATCTGCACCAGTGAAAGCTTATCTCCTAGAAACATACTTCATAGTTTTTGATTTAAAACAAAGAATTCCATCAGAGCTACGTTGTCGTTTCACTGGTTGATTTCTGAGGGATGTTAGGACAGACGAAAGCATATCGTGAGGAGGTAGCAGCTCTTATTGATATTTCTGAAAAAGAACACAACAAACACATACATAAAGAAAGCATGTTTTAAATCCTCTCTGTGGAAATTGCAGTTTATCTGAGATTAGTTTTTGAAGATCACAAAACCTGCAGGTGCACAGAGAAACTAAAGAATCAAACATGGAAGTGTTTTTCAATGTCATGACATCTTTTGTTTGTAAATATCAAAAAATTACATCCAAACAGATTCTTTATTCAGGTTGCTTCCTCTTAACATTTTAAATAAACAAGTAAACAAGACAATGTTTTTTTTAAATATTGTACTTCTGTGTATTACAAGCTCTGTTTTTTTAGTTTCGCAGTAAGTGTATTTTATGTTCTAAATCAAAGGGATTTTATATCATTTTAAAGCATGATATAAGTGTTGAAGGGCAGTGTTGTGAAAAGGTCACAGTGCATTACTGTAAAATAAATTACTTTTAAATTATCAATATCTTAAATTATCAATAGTGCCTCATATGTTTTTTTTATGTTTTTTATGTTTTTTTTCTTGTGATCAAACAAAGCAGTCTGTTCATCTTTTATAAAATGATGTGATTCTAGGAAACAGCCCTCAGAGTGGAACTGTATGCAACAACATAATGTCATATTGTGTGACCTCACAACCTCCTTCCATCTTGCTGCTTCTATTCCTAATTTCTCAGGGCCAAACTGCCCCCCTCATTTCTACTGCACCCCTGTTCAAGTTAAATCGAGGCCTGGCTTTATTCATACAGATGCGCTGTGCCAACTTTTGAAAGCTTGGTTTGGATTTGATCCACCTCAGTTTGGCTTAAATGAAACTACCTGAGTGCCTCTAGCAGGACGCAGAAGTAGCTTGGGGCTAAATCGGTGGTTGGAAGGGAGACTTTGACCCAGAGACAAACATCAGTCAGTACAGACTGAACAACTTATGCTTTGGACATTTGGGACCAGACTGAAATTAATGGACATCTAAAGTGCAGTCCTTTTAGATGCAGTGTGGAGATTGGTTGTTTGCTTTGTAGATGTGAATGGAGAGGCGACTGAAATAGTCTTGCTTTCAGTTTGCTTTAAATCTTAATTTCTCTCTTTTATTGTGGTCAGCTCATAAAACTTGTTATATGAACTGTCAGTTCAACAAACGCTGAGTAAAACCACATACAGAACATGGACCAGCAATAGCTCTCTTTACATGAAGGTGTGGTCATAAGGGCTTTAAAAATGCAAAACTTGTTCAGAACTCCTCTGAAGAACTTGTTCAGAACATGAGCCACAGGATATGATGTCATATTATGAATATATACTCTTGATTGTTTCACAGAATTTATTAAAATTACTGTCAACGGGTGAATTTATAATTTTAAGGTTAAAAGTCTTGGTCTTGGGCATGGGTAAAACACAATCTTCACAATAAAGGTATTGAAATTATTAGAAAAAAGGTATTAAACAGAAAAACTAAATGAGAAAGTATTAATATAGCCTTTATATGAGAAAGAAAAAAGTTTTCAAAAATCTGTTTTAATAAAAAACAACCCCTGGGATATAAAAATGGCCGTGGTGTAGGAAACACCCATGAGTGGAAATAAATGAGTGATCTAGCATTTAGTGTGACTGCAACTTCATACTGTACACTGCCAGTGAGTCACACCTGTGCTAATTTAAGACCAGTTGAAACAAATCCAAGTCTAATAAGCAAACAAGTCAAACTGATCCTTGGGTTTCCTTTCATCCACAACAGACAGGAAATGCCCTACTACACCAGAACATTTGGCACAGAGTGTCATTACAATAGCCATATTATACATCAAACGCAATGACATTGTGTTCTCTTCCTCGTCCTCTTTTTGTAAGGTAATTGTTGTTACTGTTGACTTAATCTCTTCTTCCTCTCTTCTTTTGTTGCTTAATCTGCACTGAGAGTTAGGTAAGATCTGGTGAGGTCATGAGGAGTGTGAGAAACAAAAGGTTTTCAGAAGCAGGTCTCCGAAGACGTCAGGTTGATGTTGTTGCAGTGAACTGATAAAAAAGTGTGTGAAGTGTATGCCTTTGGGTCGACTTGTGTGTGTCATTGGCTGTGTTTAGATGACTAATCAGTCTAAACAAGAATGATAAACAGCAAATTCAGTCTTAATTTAAAACTTTTTCTACTAGTAGTTCAATTGAAACAAATACGTCAGAACTGTCTGTGAATTGACCCGTCTAGCATGGCTTGCATTGCACGGTCCTTAGCACATAAATGTTTGGACTAAACTGAGACACAGGGGTTTTTCTCATATGTGTATGTAAATCCTTGACTTAAATTCAGACTTGTCAAATGGTTCGTTTCGAAGGAGAAAATCCTTAAAATCTCTTGCTCAGGCAAACACAAACTGTATTTGCTCTCTTTTAAAACTCATTGGTGTCTCTGGAAAAATCAAGATATAAATCGTATTTGTCATTGTCCCTTTGTTGGCATTGACTCACTAATGTGGTCAAATATAGATATACC
>JAZGTJ010015709.1:0-13191 GCA_036877575.1 Botia almorhae | reverse complement strand
ATCTATCTATCTATCTATCTATCATCTATCTATCTCTTATCTAACTATCCATCATCTATCTATCATGAATATATGCACAGTGTAACAAAGCAATTTTTTTACATTATTACTATTGTAATGTTATAACTGTATGTAAAACTTAAGTTATGTTGGTGTTGTACACATTAAGGTAGGTAGAAGTTGTTTTACTGTAGAGAACATAAGAGCAGGTAATTGTTTGTTCAATTCAAATTGTAACCCCACAGGAGCAGAATCGGAGCAGAAGGGTGTGTCAGAACCCAGCACTTCAGATGAGAGCCCGGAGGTACCAGCTCTCTCCGAATCAACCGAGATTATTCATATAAGGTTGGTGTTCAAAACCATATTGGCTTCAACAGCTCCTAATATGGACGCTTTCAAGATACCACATTCACATGTATATGTGATCTGAGCTGTAGAGATGCTGTATGAGTACATTGATCTTTAATTTCATACACTTGTTCTTGACAGAACTTTCCTTTTAAAAACGTTAAATCCTTTTTAATTCACAGTTTTTTTTTGTTCACCATTGTATAAAGAGAATAAACTTTTCGCTATTTTAGTTGTCTTTAAACAAAACAGATCTGTCAGAATGGGTCCATTATCTCTCTCATTCACTATCTGCATATTTTTGTTGTAGTGAAGTAAAAGATTCATCTCAGAAGGCTGATAATGTCGAATCCCTGCCTGTGTGTCCAGACTCAACGCAGCAGAAAGGTCAGTGAAGCTCTGTGTTATAGTTTTTTAAAGTATTGACAGACCCTTTCTCAAACGTTTTTGTGTTGACTGTGACCAGTAATTGTTCAAATATATCTTTCTGCCTTTGGGAGTGGCAAGCAAAACCAGACTTTCACATTAAGTGTGTGTTATTCTTGGCCGGTAAGACGGTCTTGCAGCGGGCTGAACATTGTGTCCGGTCACACATGCTGCTTGTTAGACGACAGCTGTTCGGCTTGTTTACTTCGTCTGTTGTCTAATATGAGCCTTTCAAAGAAACAAATTAAATGTTGTATGTGGTAATTAGGGAGAACACAATAAATATAAGATGAAAAGCTGTATGAGGCCAGTTGAAATCGACTGTTTTTATACAAAACCGACTGTTTTTATAAGTATCTTAAGGATCAATATGATTTGCTCTCTTCGTCAGGAAAACACTCCGTTGCCAAAGCAGAAATGGGCAACAAAAACAGCCTTTGGAGGAGGAAAATTCGATCCAGTAAGCATCAGTTCAATCGTCTACCCAAAAAAACAACATGGAAAGCTTGAAAATATAGTGTTAAAAGACTTTATTTGTTCTTTCAGTGTGTTTTTGAGGCTTCTATGCATGAGTGTTATCCGATTGGTTCAAAAGTTAGTCTCCTTCCCCTCTGGCTAAATACATATTGTAAATACATACTGGAGTCACTGTAATATCGTGTGTGCACGGAATTCACACGTTCAGTAATACTCACTGGATTAATATTAAAGGCTAATGCAACTTTAGGTCACACCAGAGCACGTCAGCTTCCAGATTTCAGGCTGCATTATAGAAATATATATATCTATATAGCCTACCATAGTTAAAGTGACACTATGGATGATATATACGGTAGTTTCAGTTTAAACATATGGTCCTACCCAGCCTCCTCACTAGAGGGCGCTGCTGGTCTTAAATGCAGTTTGTGTAACGCTATATAAACAGGCCTTTTTGAAATCTTATTGAAATGTAATGTTTTGAGGTGTGAATGAATTGTCTATATTATATAAAAACAAGGCATAGACATGGCTAAATATACTGTTTATTAGTCATTGTTAACAAAGTCTTGTAAACAACTGACTTGGTCAATGTATGTAAACTATATATGTAACTAACCACACTTAATTTCATAAGAATCTTATTTTTATTGTCTCAAACTGATCTCAGATTTCATTATGGTGTTGACTTCTCAAACAAATGTTGTTTCTCAACATATTTTGAATAGATTAGTCGTCGCTTTTGAATCAGAAATGTTAATGACATCATTTCCTGTCTCAGCCCTGCCCCTTGTCCTGCTTAAAAAGTTTCACCGTGGAAAACCAGCTGACAAAAATGAAGCCCTCGTAGAAGAGGATGGGGACTCTGACTTTGAGGAGATTCCCGAATCTGTATGAATAATATTTCCATTTCCATTACCAATGCTTGTCTATTCAAAATTTCCAGATTATCTACAAATGAGAAGTTATTGCATTCAGTTGTTGTGCAAATGTGATGAAGTCTAAGAGAATTTATAACTAGCACTAGAATTTTGGAAATATTTCAAGTTTGAATACTACAAGAATTTGTGGGAATGAAAGGGAATTAATAGGATACTTGGGGTATTTTTTACAAACTGTATCATATAAGAACAGATATAAACACATTCACTTTCTCAACATGGAACTCGTCTTTATCTGTGTGTCAGAATTCCCAAATAATCCTGTTTCCAAAAGTTCCTAAAGTTTCCAAAATTCTCTGAATTTTGCAACCCTTACTGCAACATTCTCTTTCGAATCTCTCTTTAAACTTTGAGGTTCTTAAACGCTTCAAAAAGGGAAAATATTAAGTTTAGCATGACTTTCAAAATTTGTAAGTTTGTAATTTATTTGCAATCCCAATTCTGTCACGGTAGTTTTACATGGTGAGCGTGTAAAAATGCAGTAACAAATCCCCCTTTTTTTTGTATAGGTTTCTCCACCAAAACCTGAAACTCAGACCACAAACTCTCACTGCCCCCTAACGGAAGACAGCAAATTGACACCCTCTCCTGATGAGATCCCAAAGTTTCCACGATATCGCCCGCACCTCCTTCCTCCCGTCAGCACTCCTGCTCCTGAACCAGTCCCTGACAGCACAGCTGTGGACCTGGAGGAGCAGAACTCCAACAGTCCCAGGAAGAGGCTCCTGCTTTCTTTGTCTGAAAAGGAGAAGCTACTGAACTGGGACTTGACCACTCCTGGAAAGTTCTCAGCCTCTGGTGGAGCCACCACTAAAGTGGAAAAGCATGACAGCACCTCTGAGGATCCACCAAAAGATCAACCAGAACCAGAAGCTCGACCACAACCCAGCCGCCCCCCACCCGAGCCCAGCCCTCCGCTCTTTGGCTTCCAACTCTGGGCCAACAGTTTCCGAAAGTCCTTCTCCAGCAAGGGAAACAACCCTGTGGTCCTCAGGAGAAACCAACCTTTGAAAGCTAGGCCGCTGTCTGAGGGGTCCTTCAGCCTCAGCTCTTTGTTTGGAAGCAGCACCCAAAGCAACCCGGATGAGGAACCCAAGAACCTGTCAAGTGAAGAAAGCCAATACAGAGTGAGAAGTGGTAGTGAGCTCACCACCTTACTGGAGCAGGTGGATCTCACTGCTAAGATGCCCGAGGGCACCAAAGATGATATGGCCTCCTTGCCACCCAGGAAGCTAAATTTCTTCTCCTCCCTGCGGATTAAGAGGAATGAAGGAGCAGGTCAGAGCAAGGCGGACAACAAGAAGGACATCCTAACTATTCTTTCCAGGTTTAAAAGCAAAGGTTAGTGGAAGTATGCATACTTGTCCCATAAGTTCCATTCTTGCCACTATTGGTTTTGTTCATACTTCCTAGATTTTTTTTTATGGAAGTGAATCATAAGTATTTAGGAGAAAAGTACAGACTTGTATAAAGAGGGATCTGAGCCAAATCTAGAGACCAGAATATAATAAGAGACTTGAGGGTGGCATGTTTTGACTTTAGTGGTTCAGTGATTTGGGGGTTTCGTATGTTCCCGAGTTACAGGACCTGTATATCTTTGACAAGAGCAAGTGCACGCCACCCACCGTCCACTCCATCATGACATACAGCATGAAGCTTTCAATATACCTGCATGATCTTCTGACCACTTTAATCTTCTGATGCATCAAATCATAGATAAAGCATGAGAAAGCATCCTATACATGCCACAGTTGTTGACTGCTGTGATCATTTCAAAATTAAAGTTCGGTTCTGATACACATCTGATACATATTTACATCTATAATTAAATTCTTTCCTAATTAAATGTCATTTTATGTTTTGGGACTCTTGCGGGTTTGAATTCGTAGCTTCTGCCCAGCAACAACAGCCAGATGATTCCAGCTCATCTACTGAAGAGGAACAGGATGCACATACACAACGGGTAAACCAACCCACTGCTAAATAAATACAAACATCCTGTCTGTGGCCAGTGTGTGTTCTGCTGAACTCATATCTGTTCTGAGCTGTATTCTGAGCTATAGAAACGATTGTGTGCGTTTCAATTCTCCCATTTAGTCAATGACTAGTCAATGACTGCAAATGTTATGGTTTGTTTTAAAGACCCACGGAGGCACGTCGGGGACGAAAACAAAGAAACAGGAGAAAATTGTCATTCAGCAAACCAAGCGAGAACAGCTGAAAAGACTCCATAGAGCTCAGGTACCTCACACACGCATTTATGTACTCTGGTTTTATGGAAAGTCACCATAAGTTCTAATTATGTCTGAATTAGGCCCGTCACTATTGTTATATAATCACCTGATTATGATATTTAATAGTGATTACCAAATAACGTATTTGAACGACTCAAGGTCTTGGAAATGCTTCACAGATGATCCAGAGACAGCTGGAGGAGGTGGAGGAGAAGCAGAGGGCTCTAGAGGAGAAAGGTGTAGCTCTGGAGAAGGTCCTCAGAGGAGAAACTGGTACGCCACGCTCGCGGAACGTCACATCTGGAAACACACGATTTAAAATAGTTCATTATCAGTCTCTTTGCCCTTACATGTCCCTGTCTCCACCCACTGCGCTGCGTGATGCTTATCTGATTATTTAAAGGGGTGTGATGACACTTATGATTTGCGTTGCTGACAGCTATGAGACACATGTGATGCTGATGGCTTGTCAGACATATAAACCTGAGCTCACATCTGTTTAATGAAGACAGGAATATTTCCTACCATTTCACTCTCAGCTCTGCGTTATCTTACTGTGCTTGCTTACGTCACTAACACACTAAATCTGTCATTCATTCATTCATTCATTCTTTCATTCCATCCTTCTTTTCATCCTCCTTTCTTTCTTTTCATTCTTTTTCCATCCATTTTTTTCCTCCATTGCTTCTTTCTTTTTCTTGTCATCCTTTATTTCCTTTTTCATTCCTTCCTTTCAGTTTTAACACATTTGTCAGTGCGGTGATCGGTTCAGTTCAGTTTTCATTATCCAGAGACACATTCCGAACCACTTCATATAGACGCTGAGACCAAACCAAGACCAGCACCTGCCCTGCAGATCCAGATTGCTTGCACACAAAGGCAGCCACCAAATAAGCAGTGCCTTTATTGACTTTTTCAGAGGGGGAAAATTAGAGATTCAAATAATAGTGATTTGCATTGGAACTAAATGGCCATTTAGAGTCAAAATTATATTGAAATGACTGCAGAGGTAATGGGGTCTGTAAATAGGCAGAGAAAGGGAAAAGTGCCTCCAAAATGAGGTGGAACTGTAATGTTTCATTATTTTGGTGAATGTTGATCTACGTGCCCCGTGAGGATTATTAAATGCAACAAGTCTTTCTAAAGAAAAAAGCCCAATCGCGGCGCCCTTTTAACATACTGCATAATGAGTTTTTAATCATATTTTTGAAAGCTCTGAGCTCTAATTATCAGGGCTGTAAATTGAATTTTAACGTTTACTCTCTCACATCCTCATAGAAATTCCTCTTTTACCGTCTTGTAGCCTAAACAGAAATTGTTTGGTATTGAAAAAACAACCGTAACCACCAAGTAATGCGGGGGCCAAAAAATACTTTCTCATACATCGGTGTCTAAAGGCGGTAATGCATAAAAAAGCAAGCAAAACCATTTCTTGAAGTGTCACATGACATCTTATTTCTGGCCTTGTTTCATCAAAGTACCTCGCTGAACAAAGCCGTGTTGTCCACAGTGTTACAAGGATGCAGGCAGAAAAGAGGACGTCCATTTGTAAAGTGGACAGCAAGGAAACAGAGTGTGTCTTCTACCAACAGGCCTCACTGAGTGCGGCAGAATTCTATTAATAAACGCACGAGGGGGGGTGTTTTTGAAACGGTGAACTTTGACCTGCCAGAATCCATTGTGCGTCATGTTTGCATGTCTTTGTGTGGATAATTGTATTAAGATGAGGGGCTGTGGGGATGTGCATTTTTGTTGAATGGCTGCTTTGTTAACTGACATTTTCGGCTTCCAAATGGACGGAGAGTCGGTGTATGTTGTAGACGGCGCCGTGTAACTGATTGTGACAGACGGTTTGGAACGATCTGAGGCTATTAGCTAAATATTACACACGGTATTTTGATGCACAATGGCCATTCAAAGGATTTGAAGAAATGGGCACAGCGGGCTTCCCACGCTTACCGAAAACATGGAAAGATCAGGGAGTTTTTAGTCGTGGGAGTTGTGATTTCCAGGCTTGGAGAGATCATGGAATTTACTGTAACAGAATCCCAAGTGATGGAATGATCATCACTTGGAATGATCAATTTCTAGTGAATTTCAGTTTTTCTAGTTTTAGAAAAAAAATTATATCACTGAAAATTTATTTAGTTTGAGGGTTAAAAATAAACAAAATATCTCTCCTTAATTTATCCCGATTCGCAACGGTATGTTTGTAACAATGATTTACAATTTAGGAGCTGTCAGGTACGATATCTGGGAAATATCAGTTTGGTTTCAGTTGAGTTCAATGTGCATAAAAAAGTTATGTAAAGTAACATGGAATTGTGGATCTTTATAACTAGCTCAGATACGCGAGACCAACACCGTTCATCAACCATTAACTAACTAATTGCTATAGGATGTGACACAACGTTAGCCGTGCGATGTTGCCTCCATTCAGAAAATCGTGTTGTTTACAGATGGCGATTCCAGAGATGAGACGGTACTACTGCAGAACTGGTTCAGACTGGTCCTGGAGAAGAACAAACTGGCCCGCTATGAGTCAGAACTCATGATCTTGTAAGAACCGTGACTATTTTAATGTGTTTCTCTAACGTTTCTCTTCAGTATATTAAAACGTTTCTTTACATCTATCTCTAACGCATCATCTTGTCTCTAGTGCTCAGGAACTGGAGTTGGAGGATACTCAAAGTCGGCTACAGCAAGATCTGAGACGGCGCATGGCCACTGAAGGTGAGCTTCTCATTGTCTGCAATGGATGTTCCTTAGGTTTCTCTCTCTGTGTTGCCTCTGCAGGAGATGTGCAAGAAATAAAAAGCATCACCTCAAGGAGAAATTATTTGTTACAGTTATCCCTGACTATCTACAATGAAATTAACCAAACATTAAAAGTGGCTTATTATATCAAACGATTGTTTAATGACACTCCAATGAGCAACATGTTGACTGGCCTGTCCCACCTCTATGGTCTTGACCTTAAAATGTAAACAAGTGAAATTGTAATTGAGGTCGACATTTTGTAAACATCATTTGTGAACTTCATGTTTGGGTTCATGGAGCAGCTCTTTTAAATAACCGGATTTGAATTCGGATAATTGGTTGTTAGCGTGATAACATGGTAAGTGGCGGCGCACTTACTTGTGAACAGGAATTGATAACTGCCGAGAAAGGTGATGGTGTATTAATTTGCAAGTCAATGGTTGGTCCTGTGCCTCCGGCAAACAAATGTTATTTTTGTTCTCCATGTTGAGTCTCAGTGTTTACCAGTGAGACACAGTGTTAAATCAGCGATCGCTTCAGAAAACCGCTTGACATTAATGACGCCTCAAATCGTGTCTTGTTGAGAAGTGTAATATTACATTTCATACGATTTTTATTAAAAACAAAAATAGCCACCGTCTTTGACCTGGGCCAGGAAACAGCCACCCTGAACACCACAGCAATGCAGCAAACTGCATAGCAACACCCTGGCAACCACTCACAACACCCTAACTTCATGGTGGTGACAGGAAATTAAAAAAAATGATTGTAGCCTGTTGTGGTATGGATTTTTGCTAAAGAATAAAGTTATTTAACTCCTACATTTCAAATGTATATACAAAACTTTGATATCTAATTTATTTAGTTATTTAGTCACTCAATGTAAGTATAAAACAGGGTGAGATTGGTATCAGTTTTGGAAAATATTGACTCTGGTGTGGTGTGAATTGATACAGCAGCACGAACATCAAAATTGACACTCATTTCATTTCCAGACTGCGAAAAGAGTGCGAGTGAGCTGGTGGAGGAGCAGGGCCTGCTGGTGGAGATCATGAAGGTGGTGGAGAAAAGAGACAAACTGGTGAGTCTACTGGAGGAGCAACGACTGAAGGAGAAAGCTGAGGACAGAGACCTGGAGAGCATGATACTCTCCAGGGGTTATCAGTTCCACTGGACCTAAAAATAAAAACCCCACAGCGCTGTTCCTCAGAGACCCTGGATTGAGCATTTTACTTGAGATGTGGAGCTACTGTACTGACCAGCCTGATAACTACTGCAAGAAAGCCTTCAGAGATCAGCTGTTGAGTCCTGAACAGACTTTGACAAACTGTAACAACTCAATGCTGCCTTACTGAACACAAATAAACCAAAACAACAAACGTGTGCCTCTTTAAGTGAACATGAGTTCAGAAATGTTAGACTTTATTTAAACAATGTTTTCAGTTCTAAAAACAGAATTGCACAGCCACAGAAGGTGGACGAATATAAATATAAACTTTTATCCACAATGGTGCATTGATATTTATAGAGTTTTGTTTGTGGACATGTTTGATTTAGCTTACTGTAAAATTCTAATGTTTGTTTGGTTGTATGGTGAATATTCTAACAGAGGCCAAAGGTTAATGGCAGTTTAATATATAACAATCTGTTCATAATATAATGTATCTGTCCGGTTCTTTTCGCATACAGTCTTGTGATGTAAGTGACTCTAATGTAAGATGACCTTAAATTGCAAATATTTCTAAAGCATTACCAAAATATCGATTTGTTTCAAGAATCAAAAAGCGCTTATGATAATATGGCTGGGCTCTGGTTTTATTTGTCTTTTGTATGTGTAATTTATTTAATAAATGTAAAAACAAGAAAGTGACTCCTGATTAACTTAAATACTAATTATCTTTTATCAGAAGTATAACAACAAATACTGCATCAGTTAATTATTCAAATTTGAATAATACTGTGTACATAAATACTTTATATATTTGACACAAAATATACAAAAATAAACATTTGTAATTCCTATTGAAATTCACACACGTTAAATATCTACACAAATATCAATACTGATATATATTTAATATTTACATATTTGAGAGGTAATGCAGTGTAGCAGACATAATTTTACATTCAGTAATTCATGGCTGAAGGCAGAAATGTCGATACATTCAGCCGATAAGCCATGACTAACTTTTAAACGCTCTCTTAGGAAGGAGGGTGGGATCAAAGGACAAGGGAAGCTCATTTCTGAAGGCTGGGCGAATAGCTGGAATTCCGTTTCCGTTCTTCCGCTCCTGGGATTTTACTCACTCAATCAGTGGGGAAATCACGCATTATTTGCACTTTTCTGACTCCGCTTACTCGTTCAAAGACACCGTGAGCCGATGGCGTCTTCCCCGCAAAAATCTCCGTCGTCTCCCAAGTCGCCGACTCCGAAGTCTCCGTCTTCGAGAAAGAAAGATGACTCGTTCCTCGGGAAACTTGGTGGGACTCTGGCCAGGAGAAAGAAGGCAAAAGAAGGTATCAAATGAGCTTCAACGCTTGGTTTGCCAGCCAGTGGGCTGTGTTTTGCACGTTTTAAACACCGAACGGCTGATAAGGTTCTGTAGGAAAGCACTTATGACGAAAACTTTTAACGAAGTTCGCAAAACTCGCTCCCCCAACGGGACGGGCGTCATTTGTTGTCAATTGTCAACATTTTTCTGTCTGGTACTTCATTTGTAAACATCTAAAGAAGCGACGCTGGGTGTTTTTAACCCGGTGAAAAATTCATGTTTACTCTCCAAAGTTTCCATTGCGTCGTCATGGGGCCATGACGTCATAGCCACGAAACGTCACGTATAACTTTTTTTAAAAATTGCTATGAAACGTGAAATGCCCATCCGTTGTATTATGGGATACATTTTGCACACTACATTTGTGCTATTTGGTGATACTAAATGAACTCTTAAAAAAATAAAATAAATTTGTTGGAATTCAGATATTTTTTGCTGCATAATATTTCTTGTTCCGTTTTGGTTTATGGCAAGCAGGATTACGAAATGTGTGCCCTGAAGGCGTGATTAAACAAATCTTTGAAATATTACACCACACCTGAAAATCTGAATTGAATCGTAAACCTGTAAACTGTTATAGACGTGAAACCAGAATCTGGCACATTATAGTGTTCGTAAGATGCATGTTCAGCCAACACCCAGCCTTGACAGTGCTGTAACCATGTAAGGTATTCTGTCTGAACGTGGCCTGATGGTATTGTAAAGGAATGAGAACAGAGACGTCAGAGTCTTAAGATGAGGTTTATGTCTGCAGCTGTTTGTACTAATAACATATAGCGACGCAGATTTGATTCCATTCTCCGTTCGTTTGATTTGCTTTCCAAATGAAAGCCATATCCTAACAACTAATATAAAATATTAGCCGACCATAGCTATGCCTGTTGTTGTTCTCTTATCTAGTAACTGAATTAAGCTGTGTGCCGCTGTCCATTAGGCTGGAGTGTTTCCACTGGGTTTGCACGGTTCCCAGAGTACACTTCTGTAATGATTGTTCTGCGTCCGTCTGCACTCACCAACCAGAATGACACGCAGAATGCAGCTGAGCCTTCAGATGTTCCGTCCGTCTGTTTCTCCGTATCTTATTCACCCACACACAGGATGAGAATCGTGGCTAGGGTAATTGATGTATGATTTGATTTGATGAGGACTATTTCATGTCTTGCACTCGGGAGACGGTACATTTTCCGTTTATTGCTTTCGTTCCTCGATTGGAAAGGTGAATTAAAAGGGAGCGGGCCGGTCTTTGAATCACCGGTTGATTTGACAACGGTAGATTAGATGCAACACACAAGGCTAAAGGCAGGAGAAGTACGGCGTATGCGTGTGTTCATGCAACAAGTGAAAATGCAATGGAACAAAGCGATTTGTTTATGGTTCTACCTGGGTAGAAATTCTAAGCACAAACGCATCGGAGGTGACAGGTTGTTGGTTGACGGGGAACCGGCTTTGATTCCGGCCTGGCCCACGTTCCCAATCTGCGCTTTTGCTTTTCTAATAAATATATAAAGTATATAACATAAATAAGTATATAAATATATAAGTATGCAAAGTTTAATTTTAAATAAGGCTGCAATCTGTAACTGTTAGAAACGGTTAAAATCTGTTATTATTATTACACGACAGATCAGTATTTACAGATCAGACCTTACCCCGTTTTGCAACCGTAATGTATAACAATGATTTATTATTTAAACTGTCGGGTCTGATTTCATGGGAAATGTCCATCTGTAAACAGAAAGAAGATCCGGCTACTTTTATCGCATGTTCGGATACTGTTCATGTCGCAGCGTTTGTAGCTTGTTCCTAAAGCAATTGTTTAGAATTGAAGCTTGTCATCTGTGTTAAGAAAATAGCTCAGAAGTGCCCTGCAATGTTATGTTTCAAACAGAGGTGGCGGTATAGAGGCAGAAGTTACAGCTTGCAGCTTTGAGCAAATGTATTAAGATCATCCTTTCCCTGACATAAACAAAGGTTAATATTTAGCTTCTGTGTGTCCCGCGCAGAGATGTACACAGTAGCTAGATAAACAAGTGCTTCGCGCAGTAACCATTGCTATACTGCATTGACCAATCAGCATTCAGGCCTGGAGTTTTCCATTTTATAATCCCCCCCCTGCATTGCTGTGTCAGTGATGAATTGTTACCAACCCAATCACCTTCGCCAACCATAGCTCTCACTATAATACGAGATACATGATGTCTTTATCATGCCTTTGGATTGTATTCACCCCCGTGCCTCCACCCCACGACTGTGAGAATCAGCAGGGGGGGCAGCTGTGTGTGAGTTCGAGAGGGTGTTGATTAATAGGATATCGTCCGCGGCGGGAGGCCTCTGGAATCCAGCACAGAATGTTCGCATCCCCATAATCAGTGCTGCAGACAGAGCTGCATGCTGGGTTGTGGTAGGAGAGAGGAGCTGGCGTCTCAGGTTGTTTCCAGGAGGAGAAGATTAAAAAGGGTATGTGGAGAGAAGGGAGGAAGCGGGCTGGCATGTTGTGGAGATGAGTTCCAATTAGTGGTGAGTGGATGTGGAGTGACTGTGTAGCAAATGTAGCGTTTAATTCCACTTGTTCCTTCTATTTAACTGGATTTACGTTTCTGAGGAAAAAGTGACGGGTGATTTCCTGTGTAGCAGTCGCGGCAATGATAAAGGGTTTCGGAGGGTTGCCTGGTCATTACTAGGTGTATTGCTTAGTAGCCCAGATCAAAAGAGCCCACATCTAATCCCCCCATGTTCTCACATTGACCGTCCAATTTAACTTACATAACGGGTTCTTAAATACATTTCACATTAAAGTTAGGAAGTTTGTTTCAATTCCAATCCACACCATTAAGTATGGTTTAACAACTGACAAAATGTATAACTTGAATGAACTGTAAGTCGCTTTGGATAAAAGCGTCTGCAGAATGCATGAATGTTAATGTACTACCTGTATAAAACCAATAGCCAGGGAAAAGCCTCTCGCTTGTTTCATTTTGTTGTCAAATGAGGAGATGAGTTTTGCGTCACTGTATTCAGAAATAAATGTTCTCTCATTCGATGTGTCTTATGTCCTATAGTGTCAGAGCTGCAGGAGGAGGGTATGAACGCCATTAATCTCCCCTTGAGTCCCACACCGTTTGAACTTCACCCGGAGGACATTATGCTTGGTACTGATTACTCCATTGTTGCTTGTAGATGCTCCCTCAGGTTCATAATAAGCCCATACCGGCCTCACGTCTGTGTCATCTTTCTGTCTCGCACCGCTTCTGCCTCTCACAGAGGAAAATGAGGTCCGCACCATGGTAGACCCCAACTCGAAGAACGACCGCAAACTACAGGAACTCATGAAGGTTTGTATTTGAAAACCACATTGTTTATATATAAGTGTAGGATTGACCGATATGACCAAAGCTTTCCTGTAGCTCAGTGATTAGAGCATGGCGTTTACAACGCCAAGGTCATGGGTTCGAT
>JAZGTJ010015708.1:0-13191 GCA_036877575.1 Botia almorhae | reverse complement strand
TGAGGCTGTTCACTAGGGGCACATTGAGGCCACATCATGGAGCTCAGTTGTGAATCATTAATTCACTTTGTGTTTTTGTGGACTTTACAGACATGTGCAAAAACATGTGTTGTAGGGTTCTGTTTTAATTATTATCAAGTTGAGTATTGAAGTTGGTCTGCTTTATTTTCCTAACGTGCTATAAAGTGTGGCCGCCACATACTCCATATGTGTCTGTGGAAATACTGTCATTCTGTGAAAATAATCATTGTTTGTTGTGTTTTTAGATGGACAGTTTAGTCCTGCTGTGTGTCTGCTGTGTGAGAGACAGACTCTTGTTCTCCTGCTGTTAGGAATTTTGGTCTGGATCTGGTCATGATGCTTTTGAAAAGGATTGTGTACATGTCATTTAACTCCGATTCCACAGTGAAAGAAAGTTTTGTTTGTCTGAATTTCACCTGGGCAATTCTGCATGACTCTTTATGTTGTTCCTGCTGCTTTGAAAACATTATAGCGAGACTCATTCAGTGAAATATTTCCCACTAACTTCCAGCCATCTGTGTGGTTTTAAACTGAACTGTCTGCATGCTTAGCACACCACTCGAGTCAAAGCTCGACAGGTCACAGCTTCAGCTCTGCATGCATCACTTACTGCGACAGACGGTCTTACCTCAGCGGCTCCCGGCGCCGTGTTTGTGTGTTTCAGACTGAGCAATGAGATGAAATGACACAGTGTAACTGTGAACTTCCCAGCACTTCTGCTGCAGGACGGGATATATTAGCACACACAATGAGCCAAAGAGCATCAAGGACGGTTACTGCTGTCTGCTTGTGCTAATCGTAGCCTGTTTGTCATGTTCACTGCACTGCAACAAAACCTCTCAGTTAGGAGTAAACCTGCTATAAGCAATTTTATGTTGTTTAACTTATGCAACACTCATCCACTGAAGAGAGGTGTGCTCACACTGTTCATTTATACACACTGAAACATGGCAGAGCTGGAGTTTTGCCTTCTGTTTTATACCACAGTAAAATCTGCAGTCTAGACCTTTGATCAACAAATTACAGTGCTGTGACAGTAAATGACAAATTTCAACATTCTGAAGGCCTTTTTTAATTTATATATTTTTAACATTACATTTATGTGTTTGGCAGACGCTTTTATCCAAAGCGACTTACATTGCATTATACTATACATTGTTTTTGTGTATGTGCAATCCCTGGGATTGAACCCATGACCTTGGCGTTGTTAACACCATGCTCTAACCACTGAGCTACAGGAAAGCTGAACAGCTTAACTGAACTCTAAAGTGTGACATCATAGCATGTTGCCCATTGACAGAACTGTGACAGAGATGAGTGTGTTTACTCAGTAATATCAGTCATTTAGGGCAGTTTATACATCCTGTTCCAGAACACTTTTACTGTTCAGTTTAATACAGTTTATACAGGGGCTGCTGGGATTCTGTCAAAGGCACCGATCTGCTCTCTGGGCCACCTGGGTCAATATGGTCCCGTCCTGTGACACCATCTGTGGGTCACCTCCAGAATGCTGAACTCCTCACTGTGAACTTCACACCTGCAGAATTCAGAGCCACTTTATTTACACTGCCAAACGTTTCATGTTACCCAGAATGCATCGTTTTCTATTTTTATCTGATTTATACTGTGTTGTTTCTAGTAGGAATTTCAGCAGCTGGTTGCCATAGTATTATTTACAGTAACCGACAGGAGAAGGATCACATGATCTTTGCTGTTTTTACTCTCATAGTTAAATCTGCATTAAGTTTTTTATGTTATTTCTTTAGGAGTAAAACTTTTAATGTGGAAAAACGCTTATGTCATGCTTGGTTAGATCACAGTATTAATATGATCATAAAGATGGAAACCAAATGCTGGACTCAGAGAATTATGGGCCAAACTGACAACATCTACTTCAACAGCTCCTCAGTGACACATTAGTGGGGACGTTGAGTCCGGTGTGTTGCTGTGGCGCTAAGTTTCAAAGCCTGTGATGTAATGTGAAGCGGTCCAGCAGACGGGCAGAACAGATTGACCTCTTTAAAACCGTTTAACAGAGTGACACTGTCTGTATATTCACTGTATCTTCACCTGTAGATCGGAGAGGTGAGACTGAGGTCGTTCTATCTAATGAATTAATGAGATCAGTGTGTGTTTTACGGTAGCCCTCATGCTAAACGTGGACAACAGTCACAGTCTCTTTATTCAGCATGAATGCTAATGATCACACTCATTAAGTGCCCTTAGTTTAGTGCTAAAATAGGGAAGTGAACCGGTGGTTTCATAGTGTGTTTCTATGTAGGGTTTTCTTGGGTCACTTTCTGGTGGAAGACAAAAGAGCTCATCCACAAGTTTCTATGATATTCTGGTCTACAGGTATAAATACATTTTTTTGTAATATTTCCTAAAATATTTTATGCTTGTATCACAGTATGGAAAAATCATTTGAAGGCGCACGTGTCACTCAAAAGACTTTCTGAAGTTCATCTGTCTTTCTCCTTTCACTCATTTCCTCAGCAGCGTCTTTATTTCCATATTCCTAAACTTCTCTCTCAGATCTTCTGAGCTCTTAAACGAAAAATTTGTCAAAAAGACAATTCTGTCATCATTTGCTCACTGGTTTTGTTCCAAATTGGTATGATATTTAGTTGCCATTTTATGTGTGTGTGCGTGTACACATCCACAGATGTAGGATGGGTTCTCAAACCTTCTGGGGCAAGCAGATGATTTTCCAAGAACACATTTCACTCTGAATCATGTTAACATAACTATACTATAACAATAACATGCTTTGTAGATGGTCATTTTCTTCAGATTGCTTTTGGATTCAAGAGCATTTATACTTTTTAAATTTTCTTAAATACTTTAATAAAATAAAATAGTAGCAAGACTGACATTCTAATGAACCCAATTATTAAAATTAATTTGAGGTTTCTTTATGTGGTCTAATAATACAGCACAATTTTATCATTTACAGCAAGTTGTTTCGCAGCTTCACTTTAAACCTCAGATCTAGGAGAAAGGTGGTTGTGATGATTGTGTTTTCATGATTGTTTATATTGCTCATCACTCAGACTGTCTCTGGCTGTGTGCTGCAGATGGTCTCGCGGGGCTGTGAAACCACAGAAATGACCCTGCGCAGGAACGCTCTGGGGCAGCTCGGGTTCCATGTTAACTTTGAGGGTATTGTGGCTGACGTGGAGCCGTTCGGGTATGCGTGGAAGGCAGGTCTGCGTCAGGGCAGCCGATTGGTGGAGATATGTAGGGTGGCGGTGGCGACGTTGACCCACGAGCAGATGATTGACCTGCTGAGAACATCCATCACTGTCAAGGTTGTGATCATCCAATCGTATGAGGACGGAGCCCCCAGAAGGTATCAGCAGCCTCCGGACTCTCTCTCTCTCCTCATTTACACCTGCTGTTAAAACGCGTCACGCGTCTTTATCTTTTACTGGGTCTCTGAACGCACTGAGAGCTGATCCTGGTTCAGTGCAAGTGACGGTGCTCATTATCACACACAATCATTTCAAATCACTCATCAGATCTCTTTGGTTGTGAAGCAATAATTGTGCTTTACAGTAACACTGTATGACATCAGTGCTGCACGACTGTTTCTCATTGACTTCAGAGCATTATCATTACATCAGCACGCTCTCCTGCTGTGTGACATCACTGCTGCATGACTGTTTCACGATTATGTTGCATCTATAAATGCATTTATGTTGACTAGCTTTTCAAACACATAAGTCCTCAATACTGTTAGCTGCAGCTAAAGTTTTAGTCTTTTTTTCCAAAGAGGGTCATGAGTTTGTATGTTTTTACACTGTGTATTTGTTTTTCTGGTCATTATTCTTCACTTTGGGTGTCTGGTTTGAGTTTTCTAATGAAGTTTAGAAAATAATCATTATAATATTCATATAGAATATAGAAGTAAAGCACTTTGAAACGGTCCTTCAGTGATGCTGTCTGCAGTGATCTGGTGATTCTGGTGTTGAGACGTGTGTTGAAGTAATATTGAAATATGTGCAGCTCTCTTCAGATCAGATGTCGTGTGCTGAGTTAAATCTGAATGAGTAAAGAAATCACTGGTCAGATGGACATGCTGACTTTCAGTTTGGTGTGAAGTGCTCATTCAAAATGAACTTTTTTAAGGAGCAGTGATGGAGATCAGTTCTAAAATGATCTGGAAAGACCTCCAGAAAGTCCAGGCTGCTTCACACTCCCCCAGTAAAATCATGTTTCTCCTTTCCAGCACCCAGAAAGTCACTGTTGTCATGAATGTAATTCCAGTTCGTAGGACTGTGGACAGTCGTTTGCAGGGATTGTGACCCAGTGCAGAGAAGCATGTGGACAGATAGACACTCCATGTTCTTCCCCTCGCTGACTCAAGTCATGTTTGAGTGGAGATTTGAGCTCATCCCAGGCTCCTCTCCACTAAGTGAATGTGTTTTCCTCATGGTCCAGCGAGCAAAATATCTGTTACTCTATTTCAACATGTGTGTATGTTTCACTGTAAGGTTTATTTAAACTAATTGTCAGAATTTTCTTACATTTACATTTATACATTTGGCAGACGCTTTTATCCAAAGCGTTTTATCCAATGACCTTGGCGTTGTTAACGCCATGCTCTAACCACTGAGCTACAGGAAAGCTGTAGCTCAGTGCTTACCCCCATATCATTCCAAAACTGAATCCAGAAAGGTTTAAAACGACACAAAGTTGAGTAAATGCTGACAGCAATTTCATTTTGAGACTAAATGTTCCTTTTTATTTACTGCAGCAAAAACTGCATGTTGAGAATACTTTGCCCCAGCATGTTGGTTCTGCATTTCTCATGCCAAGAGTTTCTGGCAGAAATGTTAGCGTAGCGTCTAGCGCTTTACCTCTGGAGAACTGAAGGTCAGTGGTGTCCAGAGGGCAGTGTGGAAATAGCTGATGAACGCAGCTCAATTTAAAACACATTTCAGTGGATGAGGGAGAGATTTCCTTCTCAGATGTTTGGGGCTGTGTTTAGCATCTAATTGATACGTGTGGCCTGTGGGCTAGTTATGCAAATTGAAGAAGAGTAAAGAGAATGTTACCCCTCCATCCTCCACAGAAACAACAGAGGTGAATTGCAGAGGATTATGTTTTTGAGCACAGACTGTCAATACTGCCCCCTCGAGCTCTTTTATTTCCATCCAAGAACCCACCTCACCCTGCTCCTCCACCTCACTGAGCTACAGGAACACTACTGGTGTGACAGTGGTTAAGCTCAGAACTGGTAACCAGAAGATGAATGGTATAATCTCTTCAAACAACCAACAGCTTTGCAGCCCATGTTATTCTATGATCTGCCGTATTTCAGAGTGATATTCAAAACATGTCGAGTGGAGTTTAATATTATGCACCAGGAATTAGATGATCTCTATGTGACAGGATGTTGGAGGGGTTTAAACATAAGAAGGGATTGGTGACATGAAAAAGGAAAGTTGTTCTGATGACATTGTGAAGAGATCCCTCAGAAATACATCACATGAAAATAAAATGGTCAGCAAAAATAAAGTTGTGTTGAACGCAGGTTTCTCCTTTAAGGTCTGTCACTTTAAATGTACATGATGAGAACATCTACTGTAAATGAGTACCTGTGATACTGTATTCTGTGTCTGTCAGGGGCTGTTCAGAGCTCTACCGCATCCCCATGGTTGAGTATAAACTGGACAGTGAAGGAACTCTGTGTGAATACAAGACTCCCTTCAAGAGTAACACCACCTGGCACCGTGTGCCCACCAGCAGCCAGCCCGTCCCCCGCGGCTCACCCACCCTGGGTCCCGATCTCCCGCCCTGCCAGCCAATCCTCCAGCACGCTCACAGCGCCATCCCACGCAGCACGTCGTTCGACAGGAAGTTGCCGGGTGGATCCAGGTATTGCAATGCAGCATCAATCACCTCAAATTTTAGCATGTTGCCCTTTGTGATGCTGTTTTTTGGGTTAAATGTAAATTTTACTTTAATTTAAAAATATATTTTTATTATATTTTTAATAATTTAATCTTATAGTAATACAGTATTTATGAAAGTACATGTATCTTAAGTTTAATTGTTACTGTACACTCACTTGCTTAAAGAACTCAAGAGAGGTCCCTCTCTCTAAAACTTTAGGACAGCATTGGACTGTCTTTACAGAAAAACAGGAATTTAAACACTGTTTGAACTGATATTTGTTATATTTTACCATGTGTAGTTGGTTATTTTTTCACTTGAGTATTTTGAGGAGCCTCTTCTGGTTTTAAAGAGAATACAGTCAGATATAGACTGCTGGTCTCTATTAAGATTAGCTGCCAGGAGGGAAAGGCAGCACTACTAATATATGCTCAATAATAGAAGTAAGTTTAGGTGAGAAAAGAGCACAACTCAAGTGTTCCTGGTGTTCAGCAGCGTGCTGATTTCTCAGAAGTCGTAGTCGTCTGAGGTGATGACCACATGAGTACAGTGACGGAGGTCCAAACAGGAGCAGCTGTCCTGAAAATTAAACATTCTCTGTCTCTCACACACTGCAGGAGTGGTCAGGATATGGAGAACCCTCAGATCTCGTCCTGTAGTAAAGCAGATGCCTCTCAACACTACCGAAGTTCACCCAGTAACCAATCATCATCTAGTGACCCGGGACCCTGTGGGAGCACCGCTTGGAACCAGCAGCCGGAATATGACGGGTAACACACACACTATCTTCTTTTGTTACTGTTTACTGTGAGCTCACAGCCCACAGTTCACCAGTAACTCAAACATACAGCAGCCAATGGGAAAACTGAATCACCCAAAACACTGTTGGGATTCTTGTATTCGCAAGAGGCTGAACTCTTCCTTTCACAGGTGTCAGTCACCCATCCTTCATGATCGCTCCGCTGAGATCCAGAGCATGATGGGAGTTGGAGAGATGCTGAGAGAGCCCACCCTGGAGAAAACATGCTCTGCAGGTGAGGTTCCACACAGCCATCACCTGAGGTCAAACATCCACATCTTTATAGTCATCAGGCATCTTTAAATCTGTTTCCAAGGGTGGAGATCAGCTGCTGTAGGCCACTCAGCCAGAAATAAGTGTGAGATTATGTGCTTTTACACTTTCTCCCTCCCCTGCTGCTCAAAACTGTCAAGATGGTTCAACTGAGTTTTGAAACATTGTTGGTTTGTTGCTTGTTAAAGATGATCTACTAGCACTAACTAGCTTCTAGATCCAAATACTCGTACACACTCTTAAAACACTGAGGTCAGGTTTGGTTGAATAATCTTCTCAGTCATTCTGTTCTTTACAGAAGCCAAGTGGCACATCCCCTCCACAAAGATCCTCAACTCCTTGAGAGAAAGAGGCAAAGATTCACCAAACACGTTGACACGGGTAAGACTCTCCACTTCTGTTTTAGATTAATTCATTTTCTCCATACACAGGGCCTGTATATGAGGGTGTGAGGTCAGGTTTATTCTGAAGGTAGCAGATGAAGAGAGATAGAGAGAGTGAGTGAGAAAGAGAAGGAGAGAGAGAGCGAGCATGTATTTGTCAGTGTGTTCTGCTTTGAAACAGTATCGTTTATTTATAATTGGATTGGTTACTTGGCTAGTCATCAGAATATATTTGTTTATATATAGTTGTGTTTATTAATGCTGGACAGAATCTCAGTTTTGCTTTCTTTATGCCTCACACGTTAACAATGTGAATCTTTTTTACTTTCTGCCACCTCAGCACAATACACAACTATAATACATAATACTGTAAAACATATATATAATACATAATATACAGTGTCACATGAAATACACTTAATAGTTTATAAATGTGAGTACTTGTAGGATCTCTGTACCTGAGAGAATCAGACTAGAGAATGATCGCCTCATTATTCGCAATAATTGTAAAAAAAATATTTCTCAATTCGTTTTTGTTATCATTTCATAGAGTAGTAGAGAGTGTAGAGAGAAGCATAGAGAGAAGCATATTGTATATCTACAATATGACATCTATATTTAGAGTTAAACTACCAAAAGCCTTGTTGTTTTTGATGTTGTGATTCTGCTGTCTGTTGTTGTGTGACTCTGTGGTTCATGTCCACTGAGAGATGTATGACATCATTCCCTACAGGCTCTTCTCTCTTGATTTATTACACCGATTGTCTGCACACTAATTAATGAATACAGGACACATTTGCATATATGATCAGTAAGAAGATTATTCATTAGCTGAGAGTAATCTGTTTTCTGCTGGTGCAGTGCTGTAGCGCTACATTAGCTGGAGCTGAAGTAGGTGTCACATGATGAAGAATAACAGGCAGATTGTTTTTCTCTGATAAGAGTAACAGCACAGCTCTCCTCAACAATTTCTCATGTCTTAACAGTAGACGTGGCACGAGCTACAGGTCTTGGTCAAGGGCTTTTTCAAACTAACTCCAAATATAAGCAATAATAATAGCGATGCTCACGTTAGAAGAAATACTAATAAAAGAAAAGGTCTGGAAGTGGATCTGGTATTAATGGTCTTCTGTGTTTCTGTGTTCCTCCAACAGGGCGGCGATAAGCACTCCAGCCACTCCAGCAGTAACACACTGTCCAGTAGCGCCTCAAGCAGTAACAGTGATGAGAAGCACTTTGGCTCTGGGGACCTGATGGACCCAGAGATGTTGGGTCTCACCTACATTAAAGGGGCCTCGACGGACAGCGGTATTGATACCGCCCCCTACAGCATGACCCCAGGGGTGGCCAGCGTGTCTGTAGCCCGCGTGATGCTTAAGGCCCGGGGAGCGTCTGACCCTGGACAACAGTGGACTCCAGAGCTGAGTGAGGAAGCTTCTGTAGAGGAGGAACACAGCAGGTTGTACCTACCTGAGGGTTGCACACCAGCACAGCTAGCCGGACACACATCTGTGGATGGGAGTATGAGAGACCTGAGTGAGATCTCGTCTCACTCACCCAGGTGAGTGAGAGTGAGAGAACGCTGATGTTCATGAGAGTTTGGACAGAACACAGGGCTCCAAAATGTTTTTGGCCACTAGATAAATCTGAAAGCACAGAAAGTGTCTGGAATGTAAACAGAAATGTCTCCCATCAGTTTATGAATATGAATATTCTTATGAATATGAACATGTTTGTGAATATGCACATGTTCGGTTACAGACAAACACACACATCCAGCTGACTAAATACTTTTGTTTGTCTGGATGTTTTGCATATCCAGCTGTGTGTTTCCACTCTTTGGGTGAAGAGGACCAAGGCATGTTTGTATTGTTTTTTATGTCAGCAGAGTGAATTCAGGGATAATCAGATGACCTCACTGGGAATGTTTTTTACAGGAAAGATAATATGCCTTCATTGGGTTTGGAGGAGAATGTTCCAGTCATTGATGGCCAGACTGTATAATTCAGAGCACATTTCAGTATGAGGATAATCATTTTTCTAAAGAGAGACGTTTTTTATTGTCATTTTTTATTGTCATTTTAATGTCATTGTATTTTATTTACATTTGCACAGTGAATTGTTTTTTACTGCTGAGCAATTTTGTAAAATCATAAGTGAAACAATATTTAAGTGTGTCATTGCATTAGAACGTAACCTGTGCACCATCTACTACTCCATTCTGCTGTAAATGATCTTACAGTCAGCACAAGAAGAGGAAGTGCACATGGAAAATAATGTGACACTTTGAGTGGCTGCTGGAGTGAGAAATTAGGTTTTGTATGCAATCAGTTATAGTACATGTTAGGAAAAAACTGAAATAGATTCTATAAACCGGCTGAACTTTTAAAGCTGAAATGTTAAACAAAATCTATTCTTAGAGGAAAAGGGGAGACTGATAGCCATCGTCTTGTGGAAAGGTCAGGGTTCTGCTGAAGGCCAGGCTGTCTCTTCTCGTGTGTGTCTGAATATATCTTTGAGATGCCCGGCAGAATGCTGTCAATACATGCTGCCACTGCCCACTGTCCTCTGACAGGAAGTAAAGAACTCCTGACAGAGCAGACGCAGTCGTACTGAACACACACCATTTGTTTATTACTTTCCCCATTTTCTGCCCCCAGGCAGAAGCCGAGGCCCAGCACAGAGACACACACACACACAGCCAACACAAGAGGGCCGACAACACATCCGACACACAAGAGCCCCCAAATCTGCCTGTGAGTGTGTGGTGAGGTTGTGTGAAATATGCTGCTTTTCATTTGAAAAATAATTGCTTAGGTCACTTAAATACACATTAAAATCAAACCACATTTACAGAAGAGGCTGTGTTTTAATTTCCTAATTCCAACAGTAAGGTTGGTCCTGAGATTTATTTAGTTTAATCTTGCCTCTTGTGTAACGAGTGTGACCCATTAGATTTAAAGAGCCAGTGAAGACCTCTGTGTTCTCAACTGAGTTTAACCACAGGCACCTTGTTTATCCTGTTAGTCTCTCTGCTGTCACAGTTACCCAGCCTTGCAGTTTTCAAGGACAAAAACTCCAGTAGGTTACCGATGAAAGTGAATCTTTCCTCTGTCGATCAGAGTATCAGGGAAGCCTGTGTTAAACCTGCAGTAGATCAGGGTTTAATCGAGGCGGGCAGTTTTACTCTTCATCTGCTCTGTACACTTAGATGTAATATAGTTGGCAAGTGTCTCTCCTCATTATTGATCAGCGCAGTGATGTTTAGTCCCTGTGGACTGAGCAGCTCTGTGTGCTGATTGTATTACACTGTATTACAGAAAAATCCAGAGGGCAGAGACGCCATTCTGTCTTTAGTGAAAGATTTCTGCTCACTTTATTTGACCTACTTTTGTGGATTGTATTTTTCAGCACTTGTAAGCTGAGCTCTGTGTTAATATTCCTCAAATGTGCCCAAACAAAAAAATGTGCCCACAAACTAAAATATGATTCCCTTCTGTTTCACACTCTCGTGTCCTTCAGGAGACACAGAACTAGTTTAGATTAGTTAATTGTGACTGACAGATGACATCAGATATTCAGGTAGCATTAGTGTGTGTATGTGCTTGTAAAGTCCAGCTCTCCAATAATAAACCTGTTTGGTTTTTACCACTGTGATTGATGATGTTGCTGGTCTGGTTTTCTCAGCTGTTATGAAAGGAACCTTGTAATGCAGTTAGTGTCTCAGTTCTGTGTTTCATTCTTCATTTCGTGTTATGTAATGTTGTCTCTAAACAACACATCCAAGAGGGCTGACAGCCATTGTTCCACTTAATGAAGCGTTCTTCTGTTTGCAGTGTGATCATGTCATTGTGTTATTAACAGCTTAGCCTTTGAAACCAGCTGCTAACTCTCTTCTTCTCTGTTTCTTTTGCTGCTTCGGCTTATTTTCTCAGTGGTGCTGAGAGTTTGTTGTCTTTCCTTCTGTCAGCTCTAGTCGAACGCTCCAGGTACACACACATCACCCTGCTGTGTCTGTGCTCACACTGGTAGTGAACTGTGCCCTCTAACCCTTGACCTCTGTCTTTCTCTGTGAGTTTAAACCCTGTCCGTCTTTCTCTCTCAATCACACGTTCCTCACTGGTTCTTCTGTTCACCCTCACAGACTGTGTGTGTGTGCTCACACTGACAGCTCCTGACACACTTGTACACCAGTGGAGGTTAGTGGGTGAGCGCGTGGGGTTTACACTTTGTCTCTGCCCCCAGACAGATGTAACGATGCTACGGTTATTTATAGCCATGACCTCATGTCTAAAGAATGTTTGTATTTCACTATATCTTTTAAATAGCACCATTTCACTGTATTAATGAACTCCATTACCTCCTGTATTTACACTCATACTAAGTGCTTTTAGGTCTAAAAGTGATCTTAGTTAATGTCCATCAGCCTTAGGCTTTTTCTGGCATGTCTTCTGTGGTTCAGGTTGAGCTGTTAGCCGATAAGTGTGTTTATTTGTATGTGTGTATCAGACGAGCGTCACCCACCTCACTGTCGCCCACACTGCTGCACATTTGAGAGTACAGTGAGAGAATGATCGAGGTGGCATCGCTCGGGTCTCTCTCCATATTCATCTAGCTCTCTCTCCACTCAGTTAATTTGAATGTTATTGACATATATAATGTGTGCTGGAAATAAATATTCTTGGAAACAAACAGCTTTTCCCTGCCTGAAATGGTTTGGTCCTAAATGTTCATTTAACAAGATCTTGTGAAATCTTTACAGGAGTTGTTAGTATTATGAATGATAATGGATGGTGATATTTCTGTAACCTGCAGTGTGAGCACATAAAGATCACTGCCCCGTACTCACTGTCTGTCCCTCCACACTATAGCTGATGGACAGACAGACAGACCCTCAGCATGAGTAACACGTCTCACTCATCCTCAGGACTCCACTTGTTTTCCTCTGAACTCCAGTTCCTCACCAGCAGGCTCACACGTTTCTCATGTGTGTTCCCAACAGGCAGCTGTATGCGGCAGAGGGAGCGTGTCGGCTACAGGAGAGGGGAAGGGACAGACTTATGGAAGGTTTTCAGCCCAGCAAGTCTAAAGAAGGGTATCTGCAGATGATGGTTCCAGAAAGTCCACCTGGAGACAGCGACCACAGGAAGGTATGAACTGTATAAATACAATAATAATATTGGACATGTTTGGCTTTGCGCTGTTTTTGCAGCATCCTGAAGACTGCTTTTAATGATTACAGAACTGTTAAATGCAGTTGCAGAACTAGACTGATTTTGAACATTGTTTTCTAAAAGTGTCTGCGGTCAGTTGAGTGAGTTAATTCATCAGTTTTTTGGCTGCACATTCAGCAGTGCAGAAGGGCATCTGAGCACCAGTGCAGGTGTCATGTGTTCCCTACAAAGGGTTCTAGTGCTGATCTCTGGTCCCTGATTTTGTTTAAATGCCACAGCAGACCCTCAGAAGGAGAACTGACTGTCATTGTGCAGCTTCAGCTGTAATGGAAACACACTTAATGTTTTTATTCCCATGTTTCATTTCTCATGTCCAGCAAGGACTGTTGGGAATATCACTAAATGCCGGTATTTGCCGTTGTGCTGAAGCTGATCTTGTTTTATTTGTGTGGGAGTTTCTTCTCCAATCCTGTCTGAGGCTGTTTTGATACAAGAGGTCCAGACGGGATCTCATTGTGATGGTTAGGGAGGACTGAGGAAAGTTCAAGGTTCAGTGATGAGATCTGAGTGAAATTGTCCACAGGAAGTTTAAACAGAGGGTGTGTGTGTGTGCGCGTGTGTGTGTGCGCGTGTGTGTGTG
>JAZGTJ010015707.1:0-13192 GCA_036877575.1 Botia almorhae | reverse complement strand
GAAGCAAACGCAGCTCTAGAATCGGCCTCTCGCCTTACAGACCAGCTGGACCTCAAAGAGGAGCAGATAGAAGAACTGAAAAATCAATGTGAGTCAAAATGCCGTAGACTGCCTTATTGAAAACTTTACACCTTACAGAGTTCAGTTTCCTGAAAGCCCTACTGTATTGAAATCTGGTCACAGAGACAGGTGTAATGTTCCATGACACCTGTGTCAGTGGGGTCTGGCACATTATACATGGGATATTTTTGGTGTGTTATAAAATGTTTCTTCAGAAAAAGACATTTGCCACCAAGAGGGGTTTTATAAAGAGCAAATGTCATAAAAATATTACCTGGGCCAACACAAAATCATGATCTGGTTCTCAAATCCATCTAGAGTCCATGATTATCTGCATTTAAAGCTGCAAACCGTAACTTTTGCCTCTCTGTCGCCATCTGTGTTTGAAACATAAAATTACAGGTTACTTTACCTACTGGTTTTTATGCATGCTGAAGTCAAACTGACATGTCCAAATACATCAGACCCGACAGTCCAAATGATAATTGATTATTATAAACTTACCGTTGGGAATCGGGTTAAGGTAAAGAGATGGTGTTGAACACGGATCTGTGATGTACTTGCTCAATAACTGTCTTTTGTTCGTTTTTAACGGCTTGTAGCTTAAAATATCATCACATTTTGCTTCCCCAGATTTGCGGCATTATAAAATGTGTTTTTCTGGATTTTAACATTTATCCAAGACTATAACTGCTCATTATAATCAATGTAGTGCTTCAGATGTGATTAATGCTCAAACAGAGATAAAGAAACACTCTTGAAGAGAAAGACATGAAGAGAGCAGCCTGGAAATGTTTTTCATTGCCTCACAGCTCTTCTCTGTCAGTAAGGGGTCAACGTTTTATGGCGCATCAGTAGCCAAACCCTGCGTAGACAGAGGTTCTCTTTTTCCATCCACCCTGTCTTTTATTATCCAGCTTTCTCTGCTTCTCTCTCTCTCTCTTTTTCTTATCCATTCGTTGTCTGTCAGGCCCCCAAATCAACAATATGGGGCTGTCAGTCTGAGAGACAGGGCAGGCCGATGAGCCCCAAAGTTTTTACAGCATCTGTCACAGAACGAAATCGAACCGTTTTTTTTAGCGTAGCGAAGCACAAGTGCAGCCGCCAGACATTCCACAGTGTGTAGAGCAGACAGGAAGTCATTAACTATCTTTTCACTCACATGTCCTAAGGTAAAGTCTCAGAGGAAATGCGTTCCCACGGGCAGAAGCTGCCAAACCGGTCGGGACCAGGAAAGGGTGCTAAACATAAAGGCTTTTAGAGCAAAACGCACACGCACAAACTTTTCATTCAGGACTCACACCACGTTCCCAGACCCACTGAAACTATAAACACTCATAAACACTCTATAAACACTAAGACACTATAATTGTTTATCTCTACATGTACGTGCACATACTTAGAATTTTTAGACAAACACTTGTTCTTCGCTGTTTGCTTTAAGACGTAATAAAGTCACGCCGTCTTCTGTTGAAAGACATGTCTGCATCACACGCAGGTTCCAAAAATGGTTCTTAACAGTTGCCAAGTGCCAAATGCGCCTAGAAACGGGCTTCAGAAAGTAAACAGACCTCGCCATTGGCTGGTAACTTGGAGCAGCTATATAATACATCGTGTAAATATGAAGGTGATACAGGTCAAAGATTCAGGTCATCGTTTGTTATTGATCCAGCACACACACACACATTTAGACATTCAGCCATTTGCCATGACCCTGACTAAACCGGTTATTAATAAAATAACCACAAAATACTTTCTGCGTGTGTGTGTGTTTTACAGTGGATGTAAGACAGGAGATGCTGGAAGAAGCTCAGAGGAAACTGATGACCCTTCTAAACACCACAGAGGGCAAAGTTGATAAGTGAGTTTAAAACATAGCTTGCGTTCATATTTATTTCAGTAAAAACATTTTCAGAAGGCCGTTCCTGTGAAATGTCAGCAGCTAACATGATTACCGTCCACTACAGAGTTCTGATGAGGAATCTATACCTGGGTTATTTTCATACCCCCCGGAACAAGCGCTCTGAGGTGATGAGACTTATGGGTAATGTGCTTGGATTGGACAAAAATGAGGTGGATGAGGTAGGTTAACGTTCATTTCATCAGCTTTCTCATCCTGAATATTTCTCTTCATCCTCCCCTCCCATTTTACACACATACAAACACACACTTGTATGCTTCGACATCTTTATGCCCAATGTTTCAAAGAGGAGGATGAGCTCCAGTGCACATCTCACCCCTTTTATTTTTGACCTTCTGGCCCTGCATGTGATGTTCTTGTCTCCACCCAGCCCCTTCTATGACTCTTAAAGGGATAGTTCACCCAAAACTGAAAAATTATCCGTCTTTTACTCTTTCTCATGTCATTCCAAACCTACACAATATGACTTCTGTGGAACACAAAAGAAGATATTTTGAGAAATGTTTCGGTGGTTTTGTGTCCATACAATGGAAGTCAGTGGGTGCCACTGTTGTCTGGTTACCCACGTCGTTCAAAATATCTTCTTTTGTGTCCCTCAGAAGCGAAAAAGTCATGCAGGTTTGGAATGAGTAAATGATGGAGGAATTAACTGTCCCTTTAAGTACATTGTTTTCCAGTTATCTTGTTTAATATCAGTGTGAGCGTCATATCAGATGTTTGATACGTTTTTCCACTCGTCTTACCTCATGTGTTTATTTTGGCACAAGCCGGTCCCGGTGATAAAGGTCTTTTGAGGAACGATTTAAAATGGCTTTTATTTATTGCTGGTAATCTGGGTATGGAGACCTCTGCTCTTGGCAGGACAGCCTGTACTAAATGACACATCAGCGTTGTGGGAAACCCTGTTCACATACGGCCGAGTGCTAATACAGCTGATCTGTTTTCTGTTTGAATAGGTGTGTTTTTCTTTTCGATCCCAGAGGGGCTGAATTATGGAGCGCTGTGGGGTTTATGAGACTACAGAATGAAGGGGAGTTTCCCAACAGCAGTTACAATTAATTAAGTGTCTTAATTCCATCTGGGATGGGTCGTTATCTTTCCAGGTGTGATTCTGGAAAGGTCAGAAGGTTTAGGGGTTCCAATATAGAGCAACAGTGACCGCCCACTTCTTAAAAAGCAGTATGTTTTCTATAAATTTTCTTTTTGGGCATTTAGGGAAAAAAAATATTTAAAGGGAATGCCAAAATTTGAACCAAACCACCTAGCTAGAATTTTATTACAACGTTTACAATGTACGAGATTAGATATTTTGATGCTAAGCAAAAAAGATTTGAAAGACAAAGGTACAAGGTTGTGTATTGACATGTGTTATGAAGCAATACTTCAAACTATTCATTCCATCATAGCTTCTGTATAGCATAGCATTAAATCGTCTTGTATCAAAACTCTGCTTTAGAATCTATTTTTATCTCATCCTGATAGTTTTGGGTAACATAAGATGAAAAGAAAAAAGGAATTGATGTAAATTCAAGAGAAGAGGTGAACAGACAGGCATAAATGATGAATGAGAGAAATCAGGAGCGAGACACAGAGCTAGAGAGCGAGAGAGCAACAGACTAAATTTGGTAAAGGGTTCATGCCAACTTCAAATGCACCAAAAACATTTCCTTACCCACAATCCTGTTGAAGTAACCTGAGGTCTGGCAGCAGAGACTCCAGCAGCTCTGCAGAGCCCAAAAGCATAGAAATAGAGACAGAAAGAGAATGAAAGGGAATTTGTGCGTGTGTTTCTGGCTCAGACAATCCACTTTCCACTTAAAGACATTTTTCCTCACACCTTTCTGGCAGTTTTTTTCAATGCTACAAATGAAGGTTTTCCACTCAAGGCTTAAATGTTTACAGCCCTAAAGACTAAAAATATTCTTGCTCTGCCTTTTTGTGCAGCGTGAGTTGGGGGAGCTGAATTCTGTCTAGCTAAGGGGAATACTCTGGGGTTGATTTCTGCGGTTTTATTGTATTGTTTTATTGTAAAGTCTAGACCAATTTCTTTAAGAACTGTTATTTTATTGGAGAAGCCTCTGAATCAGTTAAATATACACAGCGTTATATATAGCTATATATGCACACACGTATACTTGCATACGTGTGTGTGTGTGTAAACACATACACATACTTGTGTATGTCCATGAAGGACCACTGCTGTGTATGAGTGTTTTACTTCACCCTCTCACCCAAAAGGCGAATGCATCCACACACACACACACACACACACATCCACTGAGAGCTGACCTACTGTCCTACTGACTTACAGACTGTCCTCTTCTTCTGTAGTTACTGCAGGTGGAAGGAAAGAGTGGAATGACCGGTTGGGTCTCAAGTTGGCTGGGTGGACGATCAGTTCAGAGTGTACCCAACACTCCACAAAGACCCACACAAGCACAGAGCCTCAATTCGGTGAGCACACACACAGTTATAAACGAGTATAGATATGAACCGTCTTTCTTACATGTTCTTGTGTATTTAGTCTTTCTCTGAGATGTTTGTAAAGTTCCTGGAGGTGGAGTCTAGTCCGGCACTTCCTGTCCCTAAACTACCTGTCTATGACATCAAGCCTCTGAGTGCGCCCCCATCTGGCCGGAGTACTGCTAGCACACCTGTATCAGGTATACTTTGCACGTATATATTTCACACGTTCACTCTTGATGGATTTCAATACATTTTTACATTGTAAATAAGGCTGCAAATGTGCAGATCGCGATATGCAAATCGCAACGGCTTGTTACAACTAAACCACTTTAAAAAATATTTAAAAATATGATTTTAATACGTAAAATGTTAGTTGGAATGTGTTTCTTTTCTCAAAAAATGTGAAATGTGTGTGGGCTATGTAATGCTCAGTTTTTAAATGTGATGTCATTTAAAAATCAAAGCATTATCATATTAAATATCACTTATCGCTTTGTTTAGCAAGTTATCGCATTTATCGTTTCCTCAGTATCGTTCGTATTTTCAGCACAAATTCTTATTGGTTGAGTAAGTGCTGAACACTAATGCTGTTTGTGGTCTCGCAGGTGTTTCTGGTCCAGGTAAGCGTGGTGGAGATTCAAACCCCTTCCTGGCCCCCCGCTCTGCAGCCGTACCCCTCCTCAATCCCGCAGGTTCAGGTAGCACTGCAGGTGCCGGGGGTCACCTGCTTATGAAGCCCATCTCAGACGCCCTGCCCACCTTCACACCTGTACCTGTTTCTGCTGAGGCCAGCGGTGGGGCGGTGCTGAAAGATCTGCTCAAGCAGTGATTGGCCACCAGCACTGCCACTCAAAGCACTTTAGCCTATCAGGACACTGAAGACACTATAAAGGACCCTGCAGGTCAAACAGAAAACTGGGTCATGTGGGTTTATTTATTTACTCAAATAGCTGATCGCGTTTGTGCACGTAAGGGCTGAACGTACTCGTCAGATTTGACTGGATTTTTAGGCTTAACGTTCACCGAATCGAATTCAGTGGTAAACTGGAGAGGATTATGTTAAAGAAAACTCTTTATGCAACATTTATTGTCATCTAAACCTCCGGCTTGTCATTTTTAGACAGGCTAAATGTTCTGAGAGCTGTTGAATGTGTTTCTAGCGTGTTGAGAGATCGTCTCATGCTGTCTGGCTTCCACCACACAAACAACTTTCCTGCGAGCACCTCACGGCTGCTCCTTCAGAACCCTCCAGTTTTTGAGTACTGTGAACGGTCGGCCCTATAGCATGACGGGTACGAGGATGATTCAACGAGAAGTGACGTTTGATGTCTGATTTTGATTGCTGCACGTTCTTCCATGCAGTAATAGTATTTATTTGTACGTCAGTCACATTGTCCGGTGGTCCAGAGCTCAGACTTATTTGCAATAATCACGTCTTTCTAAGGTAAATGAAATGTCTGTATATATATAATTTGGGGGAAAAGTTGCACAAATGGAGGAAGTACAAAAATAACAAGTGCAAATTCCGTGTAAAAATCAGCCTGGTATTACAAAGGGTCGGTAATTGTTCACACCAAAAAAAAAGATGCTGTCACCTTTACGATTCAATATGAAGAATTTGTCTTTTGGAGGGTGAGTGGCCTTAGTAATTCTCTTTTCTGTTACTGTATATTTCATAACAGTCGGGTGCATTTGATTATATACATGTAGGTTATATTTGTACATTCAGGGTATATATTTTGCACGGGTGTTGAAGGCTGATAAAGAGTTTTTGAGTTTTAAAAGACAGCTCATTACATTCAACAACAAGGTTTCTTCTGCAAAAATAAACTCTTCTTTACTCATATTGACACTCCTTATTTCTTTTTAATGAGCAGTTTGTATTTGTCTGCTACAGCAGTGTGTGAGTGTTTCAGATTTTCTCTCGTTTGATTGACGTTTTGTGCCATCGTTTTAATAAAATTCACAGGTCCTCTTAAAGGCCCGAAACCACTGATTAGAGTATAAAAAATTGTACATCACATTTACAGTTTCGGTCTTTTAATGTTAAGCATGCAAAACAAGGATCGTTTATTTACCGCAATTTAAAATCAGAATAACATAAGACGTTCTGATCCTGAGTCCGTAGCTCTTTATCCTGTTTTCTAAGATGCTGTTTTATAAGAAAGCGTTGCATTTGTTGATCTTTTACATCTGTTTTCTTCTTTCCCCTGCGTACTGTCCTAGAAAGGCTGTAATTTAGAAGTGCTTATGTGAGGCAGTGGTCTAGAGCATTATTGAACCAGATTAACCTCAGAAGGGAATGACCGTCTCGCAGTCTGGAGAAAACCATATCTGAACTCCAGTTGTAGTGTGAGCGCGTCAGTTTACTCGCTGAAACCTGGTGCATAGATTGGAATCTATATTGATATTGTCATCAAGTGTTAGGCATTCATATCCAAATGTTTGACTGTAAACAAACCATCTTTTAGTTGTATTATTGCAATGTGTTTAAATCAAGTACGCCGAAGCTATTATGGTTGTTGGTATGACTGTGGTTCTTATGCAGGTGGTATAAGGTAAAAGTTTTACATATTACAGTATTACAAATGTATTACAGAGGTATCACAACAGTACAGTTGCGTGGTTACATCACACAGTAACCCTTAAGAATTCTTATGAGCAACACTCAGGGTGTTGGAGAGAGTGAATCCAAGCAGAGCACTCACAGCACTCAAAGCCAGACAAAATATCGCAGCAGCCCACGACACCTGCCGCAGCCTCCCACATTCCCCAGACATTTCCCCCCATTAGACTGTGTACATCTGAACTGTCATAACTCTCAGCTGTTATGCTGGGAAATACTTGAATCGAGTCAAATGAAATTCTGAGAAAAATGGCCGCTGAGGTCTCACTGCACTAGCGGATCGTGCATCAGACGGGATGGTTGTCACACACGGTTGTTTCACAACGGGTGTATCTCAGTAACTCTACTGTTTCAATGAAAAGTCGATTAACGTGTGTTTTGTCTACGGTTTGTCAGCGGTTTTTGTATGTTAAACACCTAGTTGAAAACCGTATTAAGTTTCACTAATATTTATGATTTCTCCAAACTAAAATTTCAATCTCGTATTTTTGCTACAGCTTTTGGAAAACGGTAAACTGTACAAGACATTATAAATGTTATGGTATGTTGTTACGTTTTACATATAAAGTTAAGCAGCTTATTCATCTGTCAACAATGTGTCAACAGCTCAAAGGTTGAAAGTACGAGGCCTTTAATAAGATGCGGGGCAGGCTGACATTTAAGTGTGACAGCCTTGTTGAGTAATGACAGCAAGTGATACGCAAGTGGTCAGTAGGTCCAAGTTTAAGAAGATATTACATTTGAGCGCCCATTAATTATGCGTCATTTCACGGATTCCTTGCTCGTTGTTCCTCATCGTCTCGATTCTCCTCCTTTTTTTGCACTCTCTCCGCGCTTTCGTTCCAAAGAGGGCTGTCTGTCTTTGATGGGATCCAGCTGTTGGCCAAGTCCTCTGGGGGCCCGTTTATTTGCATTGCTAAACAATCCGTGGAGTGGGCCGAGTACGAAGAAAGAGAGCAAGTTCCGTCTTTTCTTGTAAACGACCCTCCCCTCACTATTGGTCAATGCGCTCACACGTTCCTGCATTCGGTGAACAGGGCGGCCGCAGCCGGTGACCGAAGCCAAGTGTCTCGACATTCGAGTGCGTCAAGTGCGCGCGCGTACGCGGAGGGGGCGGTTTGGGCACTTAGTTTTGCGCATCGGGTTCCGTAAGCCCGTAAAGGTAGCAAAACCACAAAAATCAACTCGTTTCCTGTTGCAAATAGAGTACGGGTTAGTGGTGTGACGTTCTTTCCAAGGGAACTATGCTGTTTGAACTACGTGGCTTGAGTCGGGCGACCAACAAAAGGTGATTTTAATTAGTTAGCTGCTTCTTTCTTTAAAAGAGGTGTGAACAGGTTATGTGCACACGTTTGTTAAAGGTTAGATGGTACTTTTTGTGTGTAGAAAAAAGTGTTTAAGGTGCTTATATGAATGAATGGATATTTTAAATTGTTTACAGTCATGTTTTTGCTGTTGTAGAATGCTGACAATTTTAATATGTTTGATATATTGCATCCCCTCCGGCAAGACTCAGGTAAGTGAGTCTTCTATTGAAAATATATATGTTTGCATCCGCGGTTCATTCAAACTTCGCATCATTACTCTGCGCGTGTCGTAATAAAAGAGCTGTTTTACATTTATGTTTTTATCAATAGTACAGATAGATATATGAGTCGTATTTTATTTCTAACCTGCCTGTTACTCTACAGACGTGCACAGATGGATTTACATACGACCGTCGCAGCAGACAGTGTATCGGTTAGTAACATAGTTTTCACAATATGTTTGTCAAGAACTGGTTTCAAATACGACTGTAAACGTCACCCGTCACGTTTTTTTTTCAGACATCGATGAGTGCCGGACGCTGCCGGACCCGTGCCGGGGTGACATGCTGTGCGTAAATCAAAACGGTGGATACCTGTGCATGCCCCGCGGCCTCTACGCACAATCCTACGCCCGGAACAGTCCACGCTCCTACCCCGAGGCATCCTATCCGGAAGTGCCTTACGCTGGCAGATCGGTGGGATATCCAGAACCGTTTGTTCCAAACGCTCCTCCAGTAGGTGCTGGCCCTGGCCCAGGCCCCGGTTCGAGTTACCCAATAGTGAGCCGGACGGCGCCCTGCGTCCTTGGATACACCGTCGGTGCTGATGGCACATGCGTTGGTGAGTATGTTTCGTATTTCGGCATTCTGCAGGTTCCTGAACATAAGGGGTACATTAACTATGCCAGGGAAATTAAATGAAAATATACTACTAATAAATTACACTACAAAGTCAAAAGTGTGGACACAACCCATTCTTAATTATTACTCTTGTCCTGCACACTCTGGGCCTTCTGTCAGTAAACTTAATAAGAGATCCAACTGGCAGATTTTACAGTCTTGAAGGAGTTCCCAAATATGCTGGCAGCTTTTCTGTTACTATCCGGTCTAACTCATCCATTCAAAAAGAATTCAGATTTCGAAATGTAGCTTTGTGAAGAAATTATTGGCATAATTTATAGGCGGTTTGTCTGTAAACACAAATGAGCATATCCCAACAGATCAAGAGGTGCAATGGTTTTGATCACAAGAAACATAAATTCAGTCTGGTCTCATATATTACCATATTTTATGCTAACATATACTCCAGGGGAACTGTCCTTTTTTGGAGAATATTAATGCTGAATAATATGCATCAATGCGATGACAAATTAGTTTAATGAAGTATAATGTACAGCTGTAACTTTAAAGCTACAAACTGTAACTTTTGCCTCTCTATCGCCATCTCTGTTCGAAACATAAAATTGCAAAGAGAATCTTAAATACATGTTGGTATTTATAAATTCACCATGAGTGCTGGGAGATGCGATCAGCGTTTGCTGGGTCGGGCCAGGTTGCGGTCTTATGTTTACTTCATTTTTTGCAACGCGCCGTGGGTCCTGTGATTCTGGGAGGAAGCAAAGACCCGGTTCTGTGCCGGGCTGTAATTTAAGTAACGTCTGTGGTGGGCTGAGTGGCATCTTGAAGACTTCAGCAGAACAAATCTCATCATTTGGACCGGATCGGTCGTTAGTGGGGAGCCACAAAGTGATGTGGAAGCCCAGAACACACTACATGTCGTGATGGGCAGTATGAAACAGAACAACACACAGGAACTGGAATTCAGCCCCGCTTGCGATGATCCAACTTTACAAGGAGACACTGTTGGACTGTTTATTCACCGCGATAAATCATCAGTGTGGAATCGTCTGGACGTGATGGGCTTCTGTTGACGCCGGACTGAATTTGATGTCGGTTATATCGCTTGTGTTTTATTGTTTGAGCCTACTTGGAAGAGTATTACATATGTATTATATATATATATCTCATATATTCGTATATATTTCAGTGTGGTGACCAGTTACACACACCGCCGGATAAATGCTAATACTGCATGCTGTGTTTTTTGATACGGTCTGCAGATTTGTCTGGAGTCAGTGCCAGTCTTTGAAGGTAATGCATTCTCCAGTCGTCATCTAGTGACTTGCAAGGACACGCGGTGATAGATTTGTTACACTCCGAGCCCAGGAGGGCTGCGTTATAAAGAAGATACTCAGATACAAGAACAGGATTGTGCACATGCACAAAGGGCTGTAGAAGATGTCTTGTCAGATTTCTGACGCTGATTGTTGTCTTTCAGGCACTGAAACGCTGATGGCAGTATTTTAAGCTTTGTTTGGATAAACCATGTAAAACAATCTTAAATTCAAACCATTACTGTGTCAGCATCCATGGCTGATTGTGCCAGCGTGCCAAATGTGAGGTCACTGGCTGTTGAGTAACATCTGTCACTGACCAACTGGGTGACTTCTGAGCTTTCCTTGTGGGGCTTTTTCAAGCACACATTGTGTTTTGTATTCATGTGTTTATGTTTAGTGATGCTGTTCTGGAACAGAAACTCTCCAGGTTGTGTGCGCTCAAACGTTCATCATTCATCTCACAGAAGCCGAATTGCGGTTGTGCGGTATGTATATTTGGAGAAGCTTGGAAACGGCCTTTTCACGCCAATGGTGCTAAGGTGTGAGGAACCCAAACAATTAGCCCTGCGAGTGACTCAGATATACCCTTCATAACTCTCGTCAGCCTCGTGTTCGGCACATCTAATGCTTTGAAAGACCATTTTAAAACCAAGTTCCTCAGAGGTGAGATTCCAAGGTGGCTGAACATTCCAGAACTGGTTTTAAATTTTTTTTTTAATTCACCCTGTGATTCCACCCTGTGATTCCACCCTGTAATTCCACCCTGTAATTCCACCCTGTGGATGCTTTGCATAAACATTTGAAAGATTCCAAAATTAGTTGATATGTCAAGACTTGCCAATTCAGGCTGTGTCAGTGAAAGAGAACTGTCTCCAGAACTGTCGAATAATCAATGTGCTCTAGCTTAGTGGGAAGTATAGAAATTTGGTATGATGTCATTATTATTATTACAGAGTCATTAGACTTAAAGTCAGGGTAGCTGATCTTTTCCAGCAAGACATTTTGTTAATGCTGGTTAAAAGTCTCGTCACATTCTGGTAGCAATCACTAGATGGGCTATATATGTTTATACATTTTTTATATCTTTGTTGGTGATCTCGCCGTGGTTGGTTAATTGTCAGTTTCAAATGCTCAATTGAGAATAAGTTTAAGTACTTTTTATGAAAATTTGGACAGTATTTTCCTCTCAAATAGACTCTCACCATGGCTGACGTCTTGTAGTAGACATTCCACAGAAAACTGTGTTAATACCGTGGCATGCAGGTAATCTAATGACCCAGGCAAACTGAATCCAAAAGATTGCAAGCATTAAATCTTTGGTATGAAGATGTGAATATAGAAGCAAAAGGTGTGAGCTGGTGAAAGATTCTTGGCCCTGGATTAACCACAGCCTGTTTAAGCGGATTAATCAGGTTTTACACACCTGCAAAGTTTGGACAGTAGCACTGCTGTGTGTGAACTTAGTTGTGCTGTTATAGGACATCTATGCTTCGCATTAACTGATGGCTCACAGGAAATCTGTAAAATCTTTGCAGGACTGGACCTGTTAATTCCACAGAATTCAGAATCTCTTACCATACGCCTGCAGAGTGCTGCAGGGGTCTGGGTTTACTTACAGGGTATTAGATATCTCCGCATTGAAGATTGTGTGTAATGACCTTAGCAAACCTCTTGTATATGATCTCCTTGAGATCTTTGTTAGTGAACTGTGACTTATTATCTGATCTCACTCCTTTATCTGTCTTTTTTACACGCCATATTTTCTCTAATCCTCATTGAAATCATGTACAAAGTTAGCTGAACAATCGCCTTTTGTTGCCGGATCAGATCCGATCCCAAAAACGCTGGCATTCCCAGAATGCCCCGGTTGGGTTCGGACCAGTGTGCCTGTGACTGTACACATGTAATCCAGATGCTCTTACTCTCTAAGGCCCAGCGGGGGCTGTCAGCAGACCTGGCACTAAGCGGCTCTTATCTTATAAAACATCCATGAGAAACAGGCAGTGTAATAGTTAATAATACGGACTGCTAACCCATTGGTTGTAGGTTCCAGGTACAGTAGATGTAATGCACTGATCTGATAGGTTTACAATGAAGTGTCTTGATTCAATGCTAACAGGTAATTGATTTAACTACAGCTCCATTGCCAGGAATCAGTGCATCATTGTAACCACACTCTCACAATGAACAAAAGAAACGTATCATGGTCCCCCCCTCGGCCCAGGGTGAACTCAGCGCTTTTATATAGTACCGTTTGCTTTCTTTTCAAACATCTGACTTCATAGTCTGAGAACCAAGAGTGCTTGTTTGGGAATTTTAGGGGATATAATGTCCTCATAAGGAATTGTGCCGATAATCACTGCGAGTGAGTGGAAACAGGGAGAAATACATTCCAGTTGAGGAACAGCGTTGTGTAAATCTGCTTATTTGTGTAAGACGTACAGATGTGATTGTGTGATTTATGACTTCAGGGACGCATTTAGTATCACAGTCGTCCAGCTGGTGTAGTCAGAACACAGTTAAGCTGTGTTAGGAACATCTGTGCATGCAAACGCCTGCGTCACGCCGTCGGTGGGTTCTGAACGTCTGTGATTTCTGAACGTCTGTGATTTCTGAACGTCTGTGATTTCTGAACG
>JAZGTJ010015706.1:0-13193 GCA_036877575.1 Botia almorhae | reverse complement strand
CCTTTCGGCGTCCTGCAGCTGTTTATACAACCCTGTAAAATATACGTTTTATGTGTAATAAGTATTATAATTATATAAGCTGGTGTTGTTTTATGGTTGGACGCCCTCTCTTCCTTGTGTTTCGACGGCCATGGCTGTACGTTTGAGTGAATTATTATATGGAACGTGTCGACTTTACATCGGCCACCAGGGGGAGCGCTCCTCTCAGATTGATTTTCAGTAATGACCTGAATTTAAAACTAATTGCGTTGACATCTTCGATATGTGTTGCATAAAAATCAGTTCATTATCTTATTACAAAGCTCCTCCACCCGTATAATGATTGTGATTATCTTCACCAGAGGTAAGATGAGTTACAGTATGTCGTGAAGAGTCAAGCGTGGCCTGAATGAGGCAACGTGATGTAGGCCAGCGTGTTAAGAACAGGTTGTTTGGGTGATAATTTATAGTGATTATAAGTCATAGGACGGAATAAAGTCAAACTGGTTATAATGTCAGAATACATTTATTAGGCAACTCATTGGAAATGTATTGAGTTAGTCAGGACAGATCTAACGGGAATAACAAGTGCTTTTAGACAACGCTATTCTTTTAGGTCTAGTATTATGGGTAAGAACACATTCAGAAGTACATTATGAAACGTACATTTACACACAGACTTGCTTATGTTGTTGTGGATTGCAGCCCACTGTATTAGCATAATTTATGACCCTAATTAACCTATGTTAACCCAGCTAACAGAGAATGTTTTCAGAATGTTGGCTAATGTTCTCATAAAGTTCTCCAAAGGTTGATAAACGTTCCTGCGGTAACGTTAGTAGAACGCTTTTAATGTTATATATTATATAAAAAATGTTCTTCTTACATTGTTAGTGGAACGTTTTAAAAATGTACGGAATGTTTTAATAACGTTCATATAAACAAACAAAAATGTTAATACATCATATAGTACATTCAATTAACATTTTTGTTACTTAATAGAACGTTAATTCTATGAGCTGTAATGTATGATATGATTATGTAAGGGATAATATACAGTCAGCTGGTCCTTATTACCAAATTTACACTGTAAGCCAAATCCACTACTGACTGCTTAACTCTACTTACATAAGTAAATAAATAAACATTAAGTTTAGATTTCCAGTTAAATTGATTTGTTTCAGTATTTAAAAGACCACATAAAGCAAAAGAAGAGACATAAAACTAGTACAGTGTAGGAGAAACTAGTCAGACACAAACATAATGTTATATAATGTTAAAATAATATGTGTGCATATACATATATATACATACACCAAAATATTTACCCCAGAGTCCCACAACTGACCAATTAAAAGCAAGTAATCCAGAGAGCTATTTAATAAAATTAAGTAAAACATTCCCAATTAATAACAACTCTGTGGTTTTGTTTAATTTGGTGCTGTTGAATTTTACATGTACTTTAAGCCTTTCTCCTTCTCTCTGTTTATCTTCATCTCAGGACAAGGAGAAGCCCGTGAAGAAACCAGTGGTTGCTGCAGAGGAAGGAGAACAGGTGCTGAGTGAAGGTGGAGAAGAAGCTGAGGAAGAAGTGGAGATCGAGGAGGTCATAGAGGAGTCTCGCGCTGAGCGCATCAAACGCAGCGGCCTGCAGAAGGTCGACGAGCTAAAGAAGGCCTTCAGCAAGGAGGAGATGGAAAAGACCAGACAGAAAACCAAGGAGAACCTGGAGAAAACCAGACAGAGAACTAAAGAGAACCTGGAGAAAACGCGTCAAAGAACCAGAGAGAACCTCGAGAAAACCAAGAAGACCCTGGGCAAGAAGATAGGGAAGCTGGGAACAAGGATAAAACCCAAAACCGAGCGCCGTGAGAAGATCCGCAGCTCCAGGGAGAAGATGAAGAAGTCACTATCTCCTGATCACACCGGGAACGGCCGCTCCAAATCGACCACCTATCGTGTTCCACCATTCACCTTCCACGTGAAGAAGATCCGTGAGGGTGTGATTGAACCCACAGTGGAGCCTGAGCCTGTGGAGGAGCCAGAGGAGCAGCAGGAGGAGGTGCAGATGAGTCTGGTGGTGGACGAGGGAGAACTCGTCGATCTGGACAGCCCAGAGATGGAGGCATTGCTAGGGGCAGCTGATCACTCACGGCTGGTGTTACAGGATACAGTGAGGCCCAGAGAGAAAGCAGGCCAGTAAGCTCAGGCAGGAAGCTGAGCCTGAGGATAAAAGCTCAACGTGGATAAGAGGTGTGGAGGTCTAGAGATGTATGAGGAGAAACGGATGTAGGGAACTGAAATGTGCTTGAGGATGGATGAAAAGCAAAGGAATGTGGATTAGACTGGACCTTTGGCTGAACATTCTGTTTGTTTGTTTGTTTGTTTGTTTGTTTGTTTGTTTGTTTGTTTATTAAACCCTAAGGTTTAAGATTGGGTGCAATTATCAGTTTATAAAATTGACTAATGGCGTTTGTTGATTGCGTGAAGAATGTTTTTCAAAAGTTTTCCCAAAAGAAAATTGTTCCTTCGCTTTCATCATCTTGACATGATCTTAAAGAACGTGAGTGTTATGTATTTTCACAAAAGGTGAATGTGAGGTGGGTTATGTCATTTAAAAATCATAAATACTCCCATGACATTTAGGTCCAATTAATGTTTAAAATATTATTATAGAATTGATCTATTATTATAGATATATCCAATTAGACATATAACATTACATTTATTTGGCTGGCAGAGGCTTTCATCCCAAGTGACTTACAGTACATTTAGGGTATACAGTGTATCAGAACATGTGTTCCCTGGGATTTGAACCCATGACTTTTGCGCTGCTTATGGAACATATATTATTAACACAATTGTTATTATTAACTTTAAAGGCAAAGGTAAAGCTAGATAATGTTTATATATTTATATTAAAGTCCATATGTTTGGACGGCCTGTATTTTTTTTGTACTGTCATCTGATGTGCATGACTGCCAATTTCAACAGCAAAAATCAAAGCAGGCCCCATGAGTTTATCCGGTCGAACTTTTGAATTGTGATGGATGACGTGCCAGAATGATTTGAAAGTGAAACTGTATTTATGTTGCCTGTAAAATTAATTTAAAACAGAGTAAAAAAGCAACAAACAAAACTGATTGAAAGAAACTAATTGCAAATAACTGCTGGTGATGACTAAAATGTTCTCAGTTGAGACTGAAGGTTTTAAAAATCACATTTCAGGTTGTTTCGCTGTTTAGACACTATTGTGAAATCTCTCTGTGTTAGACTGTGTGTAAATGTCTGTGATGTTATAATGATTGAATTGTACATCTGGGGAAGGTGTTGCATCAAGCAGAATATCGGCGGTGTTTGAAAAGCTAGTTTTTAAAGTTTGGTTATTCATTAGTTCTCGGGTGTTTATCGTGTTTGTACATATACAGTTTACAGTAAGACTGGTTATTTTTAATCTCATACACATACATCAATGCAGTATTGGGTAAACAGGGACCTATGAATAATTATGACTCACATACTTCTGTGTATTTGAGTGACTGTTGTCATTTGTTGTGTAGTTCAGCTCACTCATGCAAAGAGGAATACATCACACTTTTATTCTGTATTTGAATATTAAGCTCAGATCTGCATCTTCTATTGAGCATTAATTGCCTTCATGTCAAAATCATTGACCTCCATAATCATATGTATGAGTCTCATACAATACAATACACTCACTGAACGTACATGTTTTTGTATCATACTGTAAAGGATCCGATATTACAGTAATATGCCGTAAATACAGTGTTCACTGTAATAGTTTTGTAGGTGTGAAGGTCAGAGTGACGTTAATGAATCTTTAACATTGTGCTTTATTGCCACTGTGAGACTTGTGGCTGTATAAATGGATTAGCTGTAGGTTGCGTTTAACAAACCAATAAAAGTGTCAACTCAATAAAAAATGTTTGCTTGATCATTGGTGAATAAACCTGCATGCAAACATCATAGACAAACTAGCTCTCTTTCTGTGTATCCTTGTATTGTCTCTGTATAAAAGACTCTCTGTTTTTCATCACATTCACTCTCTTCAGCTTGGATCATTAGCGTCTGTGTTACTGCTATGGTGAAACGCAGTGAAAGGCAGTTGTGTGATGAAGCAAACAGGTAACGACATCATTTCATCAGCAATATCTAGTTGCACCAACAGAGCTATTAAAAGGAGCTACAAAATGAAAGCCTGTTGATAATGTGAAATGAAAAGGCCGAGAGACACATTTAAACACCAGCTACAGAGTTTGCACAGTGTGCTGTCCTGTGTTTTACATTAGAAGCTTTGATTGTTACTTTAACACATGCTACATGCATTAATGACACTAAATGAAGGCAGTTTTTTAATAAACAAAAAATGTATATGTTTTTGTATGAACGTTTATGCTAATTACACTTTATTTACATGTTTTAAAGTTTAGTACCTCTTCTCTTAAAAGCAAAATGTACATGTCAAAATAGAAATGTATATGTCCAATAAAAGAGAAGTGTACATGTCAAATAACCAACGTCCCTTAAATACTCCTACAGTAATTTACAGTAAGAAGAACTTACCGTACAAAGCACATATGCATACGTGGCAATTACCAGAATAGGGAAACAAGGTTGCTATGACACACAGTTCTGTGCAGTTTATTAAACATATGACAATGTTATGAGAGGACAGTTATTAATTATTGTATTCATATAATTTTGAACACTATTCAGATGTTAAATTAAGTTCATAAATAAGCTCCATACAGCATGTAAATACATTCTCATTAACACAATGAAGCATTCAAGGAAAATCTATATACATTTTAATTTTATAAGTTGGATGTGTCATGTTTAGATAGTAACACTATGATTTATTACTGCAGGCTGCTAGCTGTAGATTTTGCTACAAGGATTGTCTGTCTCTTGCTCTGGGTCTCTCTCTCTCTCTCTCTCTCTCTCTCTCTCTCTCCCTGCCCTTGAGAATCCATTAAAGTAATCAATGAGGGAATCTGATTAAGTAGAGTGCCGTTCCTAATGGGGGCAGACGACAGCCGAACCAAAAGAAGGAGGCTTGGAGGACAGACACAGAAACACAAATAAGAATGACAGCCATGTTGTTTTACACAGACAAACACAAATTTGTTGATATTTCTTATTTTGTTCTACATCTCAGTTGCTCAATAACAGTGGGAGAGGATGACTCAGCCAAAGGCAACAGAAACCACTTACCATATCTTATGAGTAAAATAATATCAGTTTCCTCTGACTCGCATTGCTTTTTTAGTCATATTTAATGATATTTAATTATAGTAATATTTGCAATATTTGGCAACACATATTAAACAACATTAACTCATGCTTTCTATATATCCAAATGATACAGCAGATATAATCACTGATTAAATACCTTACTGTAATAAATTACTGTATGTACAGTCATAAAATACTACAGTATGTGTTTACTGCAAAAGAAGTATATTGTATATTATATACATTATATATGTATATTATGTACATGGGATGCAGGATGGATTTGGTGCATCATCAGACATCTCAGCTTATATAACATAATTTAAGTTGTAAGTTCTGTACATACACCAGCACGTGTCTGATTTTCCATGTGTCTTCTATGTTTCCATGTTTGATTCTCCTAGTGTCTCAGGAGAACGGATGCTTGTATGTCCACACACATTCACAGGAAGAACACTCCAGGACCTGTGAAGCTGATGTTGATCTAGTTTTCCCTCATTGTGTAGAGAAGTGTAGAGAAATACAGTAAAACTTCCTGCATCTGTATACTACATGTATCACTTTGCATATAATTTGCATAAAGGCTTTACTATTGGATGTCACCGTAAGACTGACAGATAAAGGCGCAGGTGGTGTGTATGCTGGAGAGGGACGGATAAACAGTTAATAAATGTGATTCTTGAACTAACAGATTAAAGATATTCTGAGTGTTCGGGGATTTTATTTACGCCAATGTGACACACAGATGTGCTAGCGCTGGTTTCAATGATGGCATTGTGGAATGTTTTATATTCCCTGATTTTCTTCTTCCTCTTCTGACATTACGCTTTATAAAAGCAGCTTTATGACTTTCTAGTTTTATAATATAAGCTTAGGAAGTTCAGGCATGATTGTGTTTGCCCACATCAGACCCTGTTGGCATTAGAGAGTGTATTGAGCAAGCAGATGTAGAGAGAAGGACAAAGAGGCTGTTGCACATGGACCGTGGCTTTTCCACTGTGGAAAACACCCTCTGTTTTCCTGGAAGCCCCTGTTATGTATGTACAGTTAGTTAATACACACAGACTGCAAGCATGAAAGTGGAGCACACTTTTTTGCATTTCGGGGTAATAAGTAGAAAGGGTCTGTTTAATTAACATGTTCATGTAAGGAACTGTTTTTTACACAAAATGTATTTAACTCAGAAATAGTTTACAAAACACTCGTCTATCCAATAAGTATCAAGCTGGGGTTTTCAATGACAGTTCTTAAACTGTCATTTTTGGCCATGCAATTTATAATATCAGTAAGTTATTCATATGTATTATATATATAACATTAATATATATGATATAATGTTATATAATAACGATAACATTATTCAGCTAATGCTTTCAAATGTTCTTTCAAAAAAATAAAAACAGACACACCTTTTACGTTGTTCTTAGTAAATGTATAATTGCTGCTAAGTGATGATACTGTTTTGCGTCACACGTGAACAATAAACTCGTACGCAGTGTTACTTAAAGGGTTTTAATTGATTATGGGAGAACGACGCAGCCACGCACCTTTCACATCCACTGAATTAAACTCGATATGACGTCAGCACTGCCAGTAATTCAGATGACTTCCAGCCGCGCTGTTCCGCCAGCGTGCCCTCCCTCCCGCCGTACTCTGTTTCAGAACAGCGCGGCACCGAGGGAGGACAGAACGGCCGGAACAGCCTGCAGAGCCAGAGCCAAAAACACAGACGCTCTCAAACTCGCTGGATCTTTGTCCCGCCCCTAGTGTGATTCGAGCTCATCGATTGGACAAAATTATCAACTCGTTCACGAGCGCTTCCAAGACCCGTCAATCAAAGAGAAGCTGGAAATGTGCGGTACGCTTTCGCATTGAGTAGTGTGTGCTGCGCGCTTGTAGCCGAAGAAAAGTTGAAAAAGAGCTTTTGAGAACATACATAAAATTGTTAAACTATAATTATAGGCGTTTCGGTCAAGTCGGTAACGTTTGGAGTGCGCGCGGGGACTTGTGGACGGATCAACACATTTTCTCCGAAACCTTGAGCGACACACAGGAGGGGTGAGTTGTCCGGCCACGTCTCATTTAAAGGCAGCGAAGAAGCGCGCTTGAGCTCCCTTCTGTGGATGTTTGTAATTGAGAAGTGTACGTCTGTTTCTTTGCCAGATTAGCGCTCGCGATGCTGTTTTACCTCGAGTTGTGTGCTGATGTAACCGATCACAAGCTAAACTGCTGTTTCATGTCAGAGGACGGAAATAAATGTACACATTGTCCCAGCTGAGCCGTTACGCGAAGCTGTAAGATTGTGTCACTTTGTCCAGGAAACAAAAGACAATAGTTATGATATAGGTGTTACGTAAAAACTTAGTTTGACTTAATACTAAGTTAAAAACTGAGTTAATAAGAACCAAAAGAAACATGTAGAGTTTTTTCCTTGTTTATTTTGTTTTGTGACGTCAATCGGATGTGATGATTTTCTCCTGTTTCGCTTTGGTTCTGTGTATTGAAAACTTTTGATCCTGAGGAGCATAACATGTCATGCTGTTATTGTGACTCTCTCTCTCTCTCTCACTTTCCTTATTGTTGCATTCAGTGACACACGCCCACTTTTCCAGCACACAATCGGTGGCCTGTCATCCTGACCCTGCAGCTATCTTGCTTATGGATTTATTGTATATTGTAGCAGTGTCTTAGTTCTAGCAGTAAAGGAGGAATATATTATGATTTTCTCACGCGCCGTCTCCAGGGGTATTCCCCACCTCTGTAATGTGACGTAATCTCTTCCAGTATATGGTCGAGGGAATCCTCGGTGCGGCGGAGAGCGGCTGCACCTCGTCCTTTATCTTTCGCTGGCCGCGTGACTTTTCTCTTCTGCTTTTGATGTGCGGTCAGGGAGTTTTGGTTTACACGCCAAACGAGACCAACTAAAACGTTTCGTTTTAGATATCAGACTCTGTTTGCGTTAAATTTGTCTTTAGATATTCTGTTCAGTTTGCGTTGTATAAAAAGACGATTACTTTTTCCAGAATTGTGCAGCTACAAAACGTGGAAATGGAGTAGCCTAACATTTAGCATTTTCTCATCCTACTTTAGCATGTGTCAGCTAAGATCCCATTTATACTTGATGGCAGCCTCAAAAAGATACAGCTGTAAAGAATTTCACACATATTCATAACATATGTGTCTACAATAGAATGTCAGGCATTTAGATCCGAGGGTTAACATCATGAGAAGGGTGTGTTTTGTAAGGCTAGGTGAATAATGTTATGTCATAATTGCAATAATTAATACACTATTCCATGTATTAGCAATTTTTGCATTATGCATGTGCAGTTAGTGCCTGGACAGCTTCCTCATTTGTTTTCCTGTTTAATAAGTAATCAGGATGTGCACTTATGTTTCTCGTCCATACAGTAGCCCTGGTTTCCCTGTTTATTTTATGATATGTTACACTGTGCATGAGGTTCAGTATATATGTAATCAGTGTGTATAATTAATATAGTAGTATAGTAGTTTTGGTTTATCATTTGCTGTGAAAATGCAGTTAAAGCCTGTATTCTTAAAATCTAGCATTTTGACTCAGGACTTGTGGATGATATCACTGTTCGAGTTCCTCTATCTCTTCTCACTTCAGAGAAAGGCTTAATGCTCGTTTTCTGTGGACTCAGATCACAGCATCTAGTTTTTCCGGATTATACATGAGTCAGATCGTCATTACTAAGTAAAGCGATCTAATGAAGGCCATTTGTGTTTTTTGTCATAATGTGAATGTGCACAACGATATCAGGATGTGCTTTCTCTGAGCTTCGAAGGAGCACAAATGAAGATATTTTGAAGAACCCTGATAAACAAACAACAGTGGCACCCATTGACTTCCATTATATGAACACACAACCACAGAGACATTTCTCAAAATATCTTCTTTTGTGTTCCACAGAAGAAGATATTCATATAGGTTTGCAATTACATGAGGGTGATTAAATTTTGGAGTTTTTTTGGGGGTGAGCTATCACTTTAAATATCACATACATCAAATATCACATTTAAATATCACATCAGTACATTAGGATGTTTCCCGGCCTTTGATTCCAGTAAGAGAAGTTAAAACGACAACACAGGTGATTGGTTGCTTGTGATTGGTTGCTTGTGTTAACACTAGAGTTTTATCTGTGGTTGAGGGCAATCTTTACAGTTAAAAATATGTGGGTGGGGACATTAATTTATAGCAGTTATTGTCAGTACAGGGAATCTGCCAAACATAACAGTTGAACTTGTTGAACCTTTAAAATCTTTGTTTTATCACGAAGGAAAGAATGTGAAAACATGGAAGTTAGCCATGTTATCTTATTCCATGTGTATGCCTCTTTTATCCTGTTGTTGTCTTATTGAACTAATAATAAGCTCATATCTTGTGTCTCTCAAAGCTGCATCCAGGTAATGTTTATGTTGTGTTGAGGATTACATTGACACCAGATCAATCAATGGTTTAGAAGCGTCACACAAAACAACTGTTTCCTGCAGAAATTTAGCCGTGATTCATTTTCCCCATTAATGAAAGTGTCCAATAACAGGATGCAACAGAAATAAATGAAGTTGTACTTATTTAGTCATGTGATCTCAACATGACAGTCTCTATGAAACAATAGGTTTGTGGTTAAACGGTAAAATTAACATGAAACTACTGATTCCCAGCTAACAGGGAACATTCTCAGAATGTTGGTTAACATTCTCGAAACATTCTCTCAAAGTTATCTAAAAAGTTCTAGTAATATTAGCAGAACGTTTTTAATATTACATATACATGTATATCAAAAACGGTATTCTTGGGTTTTTATAACCAAGCAATAACGTTAATACATCGTCTAAAAGGTTGGATGTTTTGAATGTTCCTAGAACATTCAGAAAAAAAAACATTTCAGTGTTGTAACTGAATGGAAACGTTGTGGAAACGTTCCTACAACCTTGCTTGCTAGAAATGACTAGAGGCTTCATCTAAAAATGATCAACAATGACCACCTGTAATTGTATAAATGTGAGAAGCTTCAGAAGTTCAGCCTCACACTCACATGACGGATGTTCTGCTCCTCTCTGCAGCTGATTGGTACTGAGGTGTTAAATGTGTTTTGACAGAGCTGTGCTGGTAAGTGTTAAAGGTCACAGCAGTCAGAAATGATCAACGTAGAACGTTTATAGCTTGAGAGTTTTCAACATTTGAGGCTGTTTTTAACACATCATTCTGGAGCCTGACTGTCTGGTTGTGCTCATTAAATTTTAAAGTACTTAAAATAAACAGGATTCCTGTGAAGAGATTTGTGGCTGCTGCATAAGGACAAATTTCCTCTCTATGCTGGTGTTGCTCTGGTTTAGATTATATTGAAAATAATGAATCTTATTTGCTTCTACAGTATGTCAGAATATGGTTGAATATCCCGTCTCCTCTTATTATTCTTTTAGGCTGGTCTTACAAAACCTTTTTGTGATGTTTAAAATAAATGTGTTTAAATGTGTTTATTTTGTGCAAAGGTCTAAATATACACAAATAAAGAATTATGTCAATGTTAAAGGCATTTTTACATTCATTATCATTTTGACCTCACGTAAGATCAAAGTTACGATCTGACACATCCTGTCACACTGAAAAACCTGAATTTGTCTGACACTTTCATGCTTTATCTTTGATAAGTTACACAACTTTGAGTCTTTAAGAGTGATGTGAAACTGTGTTAGTTTCATCAGAATTCAGACTGCATCTGTCAGCTGGTTCTGATGTGACTTATTTATGTCCTGAGCTCAGACTAAAAGCATCTGGCTTCTCACCAGACTCCATCTTAAAAGAGACTCGCATGCTGTGTGTTCACACTGCCGATAAACCGCTTCTGATTCTGATCTGCCAAATGCAAAACCGGGCCATGTCTCAGATAAACGTGTTTTTGAAGCACTTTCACATCCAGCTTATCCTGTGTGGTGTGTTACGATAAATGCAGACCCGTGGAGTTTTCTCAGTGAAAAAAAAACAGCAGAAACTCTCTGGTGACTAAACTAGACTGAACGAGGCAATCCATTCACAGATCGACTCTTAATTGAATGAGTGTGCTGGAGGAGGGAGGTAGGAGGTGAGAGACGGAATAAACAACAAAGCCAAATAATATCCGTCCCTCTTTAGCGTCTGTGTAAATGTAAAAAGTGAAGGTCACAGGCAGGTCTGAATGCAATGCGTTGTAAGAACATTTAGTCATTTTGTGTGTTATTTGTGATTCGAACCCTCAACCTTGTCGTGAGTAGAGCCATGCGCTGCCAGTTGAGCATTGATAATGTATTGTTATTTATTATTAAAGCTGTAATATATCATCTTCAGTAAATGTTTGACCGGGAAGTTGTTTGACATTGTTTTTCCTAGATACGTAATTTCACTTTATTATATACATGTACCGGCTATTAAAGATGCCAGTGGTTGAACTGAATTGTACCGTCTGCGGTTTTTATCAAGAACAGAAGCCAATTTCTTCCGCTGTTTGCATACACCCTCGCTTATGGTTACTCATTTGAGAGCTGAAATATTAGCTACCTCCAAGCTTCAGGTGGGGTTTTTTTATCTCTGAGCTTTCTGTGGTTCTCCAGTTCTTCTCTGCTGGTCTCCTCTTCCTCTGACAGATCTTCTCACCACCAAACCATCACTGTTCTTTAGCAGAAATGACTCACAGCCTCACTCACTCCAGCCGGCGTCATTTAAACTCAGAGTCTCGTTCTCTGAGAAGTGAGTCTGGTTAAAAAGCACGTCAAGAAATGAAGAACCAACATTGTGTGCCAACATTGTTCTGAACCTCTCTCAGGTCATTGTGTAAGTGCTCGGCAGATATTTGGGTCAGCCTGAGAGCCGATACAACGACTAAGAGCGTTCATGAAGCAGTGTAGCGAAGAGACACTGGTCTGAAATCAGCTGTCCGCTGTGTGTTCTTTAGAAGATGAGGGCCAAAAACTGATCTGAGGTCATCGTTGACTCTTGTTTCTGGGGATTTTTTGTTGTTGGTGGTGTTCTAGGGAAGAGTGACGCACATGTAAGTTGAGAGCAGGTGCCAGGTGGTGGGAGATAACCAAATCTCCCCAGAGGGAGGTCATAGATCACAAGCCTTATGGTTTTCTACTCGGCACTTACAGATCTTGGCAATATGATCCTAGACGATGACTGTCATCTGATATGCAGTGTCCCAAAAAACAGGGATGCATTACCTGCTGTGATTGTGTGTTTTGGGCTCAGCGATGAAGATAAGAAATTATATCTCTGTATTATTAGCCATTTTATAGTGTTCTTTATATTAATGAATGTTTGTTATGCAACTTTGTAAATAATGTTCACAGGCATAATAGAATACAGAACAATATATAGCAATAAACTTTATATATGTAAAATACTTTATATAATAGATAGATAGATAGATAGATAAAACAAGTAAATAAAATATATAAAGACATATAATGTTCTGTTTATACACTCACTGTAAGTTCAGCTATGATTATATTCCCAGTATTAACTATAACTATTAACCATATGATATCAACCATAAACGCTAATATTTGATCTTTCTGTGACAACGGCGCTGCGCGGCTGCTTATAACAGTCATGTCAGTGTGATTACATGTGTGATCCATCCCAACACGTCACATCACACTCCTGATACACCTGCATGAGAACTCAGTGCTTCAGTTCCTCATAGTTCTCACTGCAGGCAGACATGACGAGTGCAGTTGCCGTTCGCTGGGTGGATAACTATGTAAGTTTGTTTTGATTTCCTTGATGTTGGGTTTAGAAAACTTGATTTCATATGTCTGCTTTGATTATAAGATTTTCTGCTGTTTGGAAGATCTAGAAAAGGAAGTCGGTTCAGTCTCTTGAAAAATATGGATAAAATATTTTTATTATTTACATTTATGGATTTGGCAGGTTTTCATCCAAAGCGACTTAA
>JAZGTJ010015705.1:0-13194 GCA_036877575.1 Botia almorhae | reverse complement strand
GTGTTGGAGAGAATAGTGCCCATGTTGTTGGTCATATTGTCAAGTGTTTCTGAATTTATTGGTATGGTCAGCAGATGGTTCAAGTCAGGCAAACTGTTTGTGACAATGACCCTAAACATACAGCCAGAGCTACAATGGAATGGTTTGGATAAAAGAATATTCATGTGTTAGCGTGGCCCAGTCAAAGTCCAAACCTAAATCCCATTGAGCATCTGTGTCAAGACTTTAAAATTGTTCACAGACACTCCCCATTGTTACAAAGCCGGGCTCCCGCGTTAGCGAGGAGCGCAGGGACTTCTATTTTGATGTTTAGTTTGTGTCACGTGTTGATGATGTCATTGTCCCTTTTATGTCACTTCCGGTTTTGTTTGATTGTTTGCACCTGTGTTTAGTTGATTAGTCTGTGTATTTAAGTTCCTGGTTTTCTCGTGTCGGGTGTGGGTTATTGTTGGTGGTGTTCATACTTCTGGGTTGTTCGTTGTTCGTTGTTCGTTGTTCGTTGTTCGTTGTTCGTTGTTCGTTGTTCGTTGTTCGTTGTTCGTTGTTCGTTGTTGATTACCTGTTTTTTTTGATTAATGCTCTTGTTTCTGGATTACTCTCTTGGATTAACGTTTTTGGATACTTCTGCCCTGGTTCGTTTGTATGTTTTTTTCACTGTGTTGTGTCTTTTGGTTTTCACTGCTGTCTGCATTTGTCGTCGTTCTTATTTTACGGTTCGTGTTTGTATTAGTTTTGTCTTTTGTATTAAATATCCTTTATTTAGTTCCGTGTTCCTTGTCTCCATTTTGTCACGCAAACACAACCGTTCAGTCCAGCCCAGCACCGTAACACCCATCCAATCTGGCTAAGCTTGAGCTATTTTGCAAAGAAGAATGGGCAAGGATTTCACTCTCTAAATGTGGTAGAGACATACCCCAAAAGACTTGCAGCTGTAATTACAGCGAAAGGTGGCTCTACAAAGTATTGACGGAGGGGGGACGGAATACAACTGCACACCACACTTTTCAGATTTTTATTTGCTTAAAATTTTGAAAACCATGTATAATTTTTGTTCCACTTCACAATAATGTGCTACTTTGTGTTGGTCTATTACATACAAGTTCAATAAAAACATTTAAGTTTCTGGTTGTAATGTGACAAAATGTGGAAAAGTTCAAGGGGTATGAAAAATGTTTGCAAGGCACTGTATTTGACTAAAGTGATGGGGTTAGTTTTGACTACGGTTGAAAGTTGGCACGTGTAATGTTCTTATCAAGTCGGACATCAGGACTTCCTGTTATCGGCCCAACAAGAATCAGCCATTTTGGATCAAATGTGGATTTTCTGACAATTCCACACTGAACATTTTAAATACTGCTCCTAGAGGATTTATGGGATTGTCACCAAATTTGGCAAATGTTATGAAAAGACATTGAAGAGGCTAAATTGTGAATGGATATTTGATATCTTGAACCATGTTGCCATGGCAAGGCAATAAATTAATGGCAAAAAATGGAAACAGGAAGTGTTTCATATCTTCTGCATGCATTGAGTAATCTCCAAGTAAACTTGCAAAATATGTTTGATGTTGTGGACTGATCTCAGTAATGTGGTCCATTTGTGAGTCACAGTTATAGCCCCACCACGTGGCAGCAGGAATTGTGTCACTTACAAAAGACATAAAACTTAGAGGCTAAAAAATTGTCCTCAATATTTTCAAATTAAATGCAACTATACATTGTTTTCTGAGAAGCACCAGGTGGCGATAATGCCGTAGTGCTTGGGCTCATTATTTTTCAGTTTTCTTTATTCTTTATTCTTTACAAGATAATTCCCAAAGTTTTGATGAGTTTACTATTTTTGTAAAATGTGAAAAAAATGTATTAATAAAGAAGTGTTTTCAAAAATTTTGACTGGTACTGTATGTCAATATATAGTTAATATAAAATGGATGATTCCACCTCTGGGTGATGACTGGTTAATACAAATTAATTTAAGGGGTCATGTAATTTTATTCTTTTCACTAAGATTACTTACAAGTTTAGTTGTTTTTTTTCTGAAAAATAATATATATAAAAATAATATCTGATAAAAATAACTTTTACCTTTTGCCTGACCATCTGAAATTAATATTATTTTTTGCTATTTGGCAGTTTTTGTCGGATTGTATTTGTAATCCAGCAGGATTATGTTCACAGGGAGATTTTAGACTCTGGTCCAGCTTTGTCTAGGGCCAGAATGTCTCAGATGGCCAATGGAAATCTTCATATTTCTGATGTGAGTGAAGACGAGAGTGGCACTTACACATGCTCAGTAAGAGGAAGCAACCTGACTATCAGCGCTGAGCTGGAGGTGTTAAGTAAGTGTCTGTAATTATGCTCTGTGTCGCATTTCAGTAGATGTGAATGAATTTTGAAAACATAAAAAGCAACCTTCACGTCCTACCTCAAAAAGTAAAAGTGGGTGCTGATTTCACCCAGTCAATCCAATCAGGTCTGAATCCATTTTCTTTGGCTTTTCATTACTCCATCATTTTCCAATAGATACAGTACTGCCATTTGTATTCATTTTACACAGGAATACATTACATTATGGAAGTGAATCTGTTTTATTCGAATATGATACTGACTTTTTTATTTCTCCAGACAGAACAAGAATCGTGGCCCCTCCCCAGCATCTGAAAGTTGTTCGTGGAAATGATGCTGTTTTACAGTGCAAATATAAAGTGGACCACCAGTTAAAATATCCCACAATTCAGTGGAAGAAAAATGGACACAAGATCTCAGCATCTGCTAAGGATGACAAGTAAATAAACAACTGTCCAAAAACATTAAAAACCTCAAATCTTTGTTAATATGAAATTAAAACTAAAATTGTTTACAAATGATATGCTATTTCTGAAATTTCTATTGTACTGAACATGCAGGGTTGTATAGTTTGTTGTCATATGACTGCAGGTACACTGAATACCCTGACGGCTCTCTGAAAGTCACTGATGTTCAGATTCAGGACACAGGAACCTACAGCTGTGAAATCAGCACCAAACTAGATTTAGACAGTGCCACAGGCTCCATCACTGTGCAGGGTGAGTCTCTCAAGAGCATCATTGGTATTGGCAGCCACAATACTTTCCATTAAATTTTTTGTTAAAAACCTGTATGTGTTTGACTTTTCTTAGATAAACCAAGAGCTCCTGACTTTGTGGAGCTGTCTAAAAAGTCAGATCGTAGCATTACTCTCTCCTGGATACCAGGCCATGAAAACAACAGCCCTGTTTCTGGTAAATGTAATTTAATAATTAGTTATGTTCCATACTGTTTGGAATAGGTCTGCAGTATTGTTACAAATGAGACTCTTATGGCTCTGTCTGGTCATCAGCAGAGGCTCCTTTGCCTCAATATTAGACTCACAGGAGTACATTTCCCAAAATCTCGGCATGGACTAATTACTGCCACTGTAAAGGAGACTGTGAGGCGTTAGGATCCATTTGCAATGTAGTTTAATGTCGTGGTCAACAGGCAGAGGGTCATACACAGGCAAACAGCAATATAAGAGATAATCCAAAATCAAAAAAAAAAAAAAAGGCAGAGATCGGTGGCAGGCAGCAGACAAACAATAATTTATAAACAGGCACTTGGTCGGGGTAGGCAGAAAAGGTTTACAAAATCACAAGACAATCCGAGCTAATCACAAGAGAATCAGAAACAATGGATAATCGCTCGGAAATGACACACTGAGGCAAATCAAGACTTCGCAAAGAGCATATCAACATAGAGTCTATTTAAAGGGTTGTGTTAATGATAGTCAGGTGTTGCTGGAGGAAGTAATCGGAGATGTGTGATGCATGCTGGGAAATGTAGTTCCTGGGTTCCGTTAATACTCAGGTGACGGTTCCCGCTGACGAACCGGAGAAGAGGCTGGAGCCTCCACCGTAACAGCCACACCTTATCCTTATTTCTATTGTAATTTAAGGACCATGCTTACTCTGCTCTTTGCAAAGTCTTGTTTTTTAACGGTGGACACAAACTGAGTGGGGTCTCGTTGTATCTGACTGTTATCATGTTGGAACTTTGGATTGTTGCCTGTTTGTTAGTGTTTGGTGGCTGCCCTGATCTCTTGCATGTTTACCCATTCATGAGTCTTTGCTGCCTGCGCTGACCCCTGGCCTGTCTTCACCACTGTTTCTATTTGTCCTGTACCCAGAGTTGTTCTGCAGATGGATCATGACCCTAGTGTTTCTGACTTAGTGTTACAAGTATGTATACGATGCATAGTATTTGACTTTTGTATATCCTAATGACTTAAAATATTTGCTTAAATGTAAAAGCACCCCATATACAATACTGTACCCCACAATGACTTGACCTTCCATTTACAACAATGGAACAAGATGTGATATCAACCTTAATTTTTGAACTGTTTTTTGACAGCAGAATGTAAGACATTCTTACACAAAATTGAATTAAAACTCTTTTCTGAGGCAATATGTGGACAGCAGTGGCTAAATAAAAGTTTACAGTACATACTGCTATTACTATTTAACAGTTTTTTGGCAACAAGATGAGATGTGTCTGAAGAAAACAGACTGCAAATCTGGCTGTCATCACCAGCATGTGATTTGTCATTATTGGCAGAGTGTTTCACCTTTTATCTCTGTTGTCCACCAGAGTATGTTATAGAGATGAAGGAGGGGCAGTCTTCAGCACCAGGCAGGTGGGAGGAGTATGAGAGAGTTCCTCAGGACTTTAAACACATTGATATTCATCTGCAGCCATACTGCACATATGAATTTCGGGTCCGAGCTGTTAATGAAATAGGAAGCAGTGAGCCTAGTCGTCCCTCAGAATCTTTCAGCACCCCAGCTGCCAGTAAGATCATCTTACCTTAATACAGTTCAACTAATGCCCTTTTAAGGTAAAATGTGGAAACATATGTTTAAATCCTGTACTTAACACAAAATATGTGCGTCATGAGTGCTGACGCTGGTCATCTTTGTTATACAGTTAAATGTTTTATGGTTTTCTCATAATACAAAACTGAGATCCTCCATTACTAACTTGATTTGATGTCAAACTTTCTGCAAGCATTAATAATATTGTAAAACAAAACACAAAACCCCTCAACCTTTGTAAACTATGTAATGTTACTTTGTAACATTTCCCATGTTCTTCTCTTATTTATGATTAAGGACATTGATAATCTGACCATACGCAGTTTACATTTGTTAAGCAAATAAAGTTGTAGTGCATAAATAATATATTTATAATTATGAAACAATGAATATATCCACATACACATACATAAAATATCCAGATATGATGAAATTATGCTGATGAATTGTTTCTGCTGTACAGAACCTGACGTGAACCCAGAGAATGTGGCAAGTGTGCCCACAGATCCAAACAGCATGGTCATCACATGGAAGGTATTTAGCATATGTGTGTATATAATATACATACAGTCATGACCAAAAATATCGGCACCCTTGCAATTCTGTTGAAAAATGCAGCACTTCTCTCAGAAAATTGTTCCAATTGCAAATGTTATGGTATTCATGTGCTTATTGTTTTGTTTGCACTGGAACAACACAAAAAAAGAAGAAAAGTCAAATCTGATACAATTTCACACAGAACCCAAAAAATGCCCTGGACAAAATTATTGGCACCTTGTAAAAATTGTAAGAAAGAATTGCTTTTCAAGCATGTGATGCTCCTGTAATTTGTATTTAGACACACCTGTGGCAAATAAGAGGTGTGGGCAATATAGTAATCACGTTGGACGTAAGAGCAAAATTAATGAAAAATTACAACAATTAAGGATTGTTCGAATGGTGGATAAAAACCCTGATTAACTATCCAAAGAAATTCAAGATGATCTGCAGAAACAGGGTACAACAGTGTCAGCTCGCATTATCCGTTGCCATCTGAATGAAAAGGGATGCTATGGTAGGAGACCCAGGAGGACATCACTGCTGACACAAAGACATAAAAAAAGCAATACTGGAGTTTGCCAAAACTTATGTGAGAAAACCACAATCCTTCTGGAAGAACATACTGTGGACAGATGAGACAAAAGTAAAGCTTTTTGGTAAAGGAGTTCATGGCACTGTTTACAGAAAAAGAAATGAGGCATTCAAAAAAAAAGAACACTGAACCTCCACCATGTTTGACTGTAGGGACTAAGATGTTTTGGGGTTGCTTTGCTGTTTCTGTGGATGCCTTGATTGTGTGAACGTTATCATATAATCTGATGGGTCTTTCAGCAGGACAATGACCAGAAAAGCACTTCAAAAAGCACTCAGAAATGGTTACAAACAAAGCGCTGGAGAGTTCTGAAATGGCCAGCAATGAGTCCAGATCGGAATCCCATAGAACACCTGTGGAGAGATCTCAAAACAGCAGTTAGGAGAAGGCATCCTTCAAATCTGAATGACCTGGAGCAGTTTGCAAAAGAAGAGTGGTCCAAAATTCCAGTAGAGAGGTGTAAGAAGCTCATTCATGGTTACAGGAAGCGATTGATTTTAGTTATTTTTTCCAAAGGGGGTGTTACTAAATGTTAATATTAATATTTTGTCCGGGGCATTTTTTGGGTTCTGTGTGAAATTGTATCAGATTTGACTTTCCTTCTCTGTTTTTTGTGTTGTTCGAATGTAAACAAAAAAAATAAACATGTTAGTACCAAAACATTTGTAACTACAACAATTTTCTGAGGGAAGGGTTGCATTTTCTGACAAAATTGCAAAGGTGCTGATATTTTTGGCCATGACTGTATATATATATATGCCATCAAATTCAAAATTACCTAATATTTTGCATTAAATAGTACAATGTCTCGTTTTCAACTTTTGATATGTTGTCTATGTTCTAGTGTGAATAAAATATGGGCATATGAGATTTGCAAATCATTGCATTCTGTTTATATTTACATTTTACACAGCATCCCAGCGTTTTGAGTACAATTCTTCTCAAATGGTGAATGCGAGACATGACCGAGAGATAAATGACATCATTAGTGTTTTGACATCTGACATGTTTAAATTCAACACACCTAATTATCATTCAGGTATTGGCACGCCGTGAGTTTAATGGACCAGGATTTAAGTACAAGGTTTACTGGCGTCAAGCATCAGACAGGGGTGCACACTGGAAGGAAAGTATCGTCTCAAGCCCTCCCTTCATAGTGAATAACACAGGCACCTTCATTCCCTTTGAAATTAAAGTGCTGGCAGTTAATGACCTCGGCACAGGACCAGAACCAGTGGTGAAACTCGGCTACTCTGGAGAAGACAGTGCGTTCTTTTGCCCCATTCTTTGCATGTCTTGCTAAAAACACCAGAATGGAAAGGAATATTGTAAAATCTTGGCAATAGTATGTCTCTCTCTCTCATTTTCTTATAGAACCTCTGGAAGCTCCATCTGGGGTGACAGTTGAAGAACTTGCATCAAACAAAACCGCCATCAGAGTGAGATGGAATCCAGTCAGCAGGGAATCCGTGCGCGGACACTTACTGGGTTACAAGGTACACAATTAGATCCCAAAACCATTTTTAAATGGTCAGTTATTTATTGTCTCTAGCTATTGATTTTTATGGCTGATGTTTTTCTCTTGAGATCCATCTGAGAAGGAAGGGCCCCAGAACTCACTTCCGGAGAAGACTAGAAAAGCGTGCGCTCGCTGGGAAGACCAGAGAGCTGGAGAGGGATGATGAGAAGAGAGTGGTCACAGTTGAAAATAAGATGGATGAAGTTGTGAGCGGCCTGCAGTTTTACTCAAACTATACTCTAACTGTGACAGCGTTCAACAGCAAAGGCGAGGGGCCGCATTCAGAGCCAGTATACTTCAGCACGCCAGAGGGAGGTGAGCTCACTCCCTGTAAAATTTATGTGAGTTCACAGTATTTTCCTGGATGTACTTAATATTTCTATAAAAAACTAAAAATTATGACAATCAAATGTATGCTGTGACCTCTCGTTGAACACAGCCAGGATGTTACTGTGATCTACCAGCATTAATGTAGTCAGTTCCCAGCATGCATTGCAGTATTTGTGGGTGTGGTATTTGTATTCTGTTTAATTCTGTGTGAATGTCTTTAATTTGTTGTTGATTATGTTTATTTTTGCACTTGGGGACAAGGAACTAAGAGAAAACATTTCACAACATCAAATCTAAATTCTGCACAGTGACATGGAATCAGACCTGAATCCAATTATCCCATGATGCAACATGCTATGATTACCGTTTTACACTAATTTGTTGTATTAGCACAATTAAATGTGTAATATTTGGTCTTAAGCTCCTGGACCACTTTTCCATTTGACCTTTGAGAGCCCATCTGAGACCCAGCTCACTCTACGCTGGGAAGCACCACACAAACCCAATGGGGTGCTCACTGGTTTCCTGCTGCAGTACCAGAAGAGTGAGTCACAATTTTTCACAAACACACTGTGCCTTTCCAGTTAGTAGTCATCCAGTTGCAAAAACAAGAGGTTGCCGACAGAAATTATGCTGATGTATGCAAATAAATAACCACTTCCAACTTAAGGTGTATACATAAATATAGCTTCAAACAATGGTGTGCCCAAGCACTATGGCGCCATAACCACCTGGTGCTTCTCAGAAAGCAATGCATAGTTGTCACATGCATTTAAGTCTGTTGTAAGTGACACACTTTCTGGTGCCAGTTGGTGGCGCTATAACTGTGACTCACAATAGACACCTTATTGTGATCAGCCCACAGCACCAAACATATTTCCCAAGTTGTAAATCACTCAGTGCATGCAGAACACTTCATGTTTGTTATCATAAATTGATTGCCATGCCATGACAACACCATTCGAGATGACAACAATTTGCTCACAATTTAGCATTTTCAGTATTTCTTCTTTTTTTCTGACCAAGTATGAAGCGACCTGGGTAAATTTAAAAGGACTCTTTTAAACTGTTTAAGTTACATACTTCCTTCTGCCAGTTTGTGGCGCTGTGACTGTGACAATAGCCACCTCTATGTAATCAGTCCCTATGACCAAACATACAGCTAAAGTTTAAACGAAATTACTCAATGCGTGCAGAAGATGAGCCATTTCTTTTTTCCATTTTATACCATAAATTTATTGCCTCACCATGGCAACACCAGTCAAGATATCCAAGATCCCTTCGCAATTTAGCATCTTCAATGTCTTGGCATAATATTTGCCAAATTTGGTGACAATCCCATAAATCCCTTAGGAGGATATTTAAAAATTCAGAGCCTGGAATTGACAAAAACATCCACAAACAATGTAAAATGGGCGACTTCCTGTTGGGCGAAGCTAATAAGTGTAACTTTAAAAGTTGCCTGGCTTAATGAGAACAATACATCCATTAACATACTTAAGGAAAATACGAACAAACCTAATCTGGCATAAAATGATCATTTTGAAGATATGATCACAAATGATATGTTTTCTGTTTAATTATGTTATTAGTTCTGACTGATGTTCTGTTTTTCTTTTAGTTGTGGATGAAAATCAACTGGGTCCACAGTCGGTGGAGTCCATTGATCTGCCGCCTGTTACTGAATTTACGCTTGAGAATCTGGACCCACAGAATCGCTACTTGTTCAATCTGAGAGCACGAAACAATGCTGATGATGGAGAGCCTATAATAAGAGTGGGTGCCACCATGCTGGATGGAGGTAAAACTGCATATCGGATATTTTAACTTTATCATTTGGACTGTTACATGAAGTGTCATATAAGAAAAGTTTAACATGCTAACCATTTGTTTACTGTGATAACAGAATGCAATGTGGAACATTTCTAATATCTCATCTTTACGTGACCTCTAGAACCCCCATCTGTAATTAACATGACTGTTGGTGAAACATCAGTGAACCTCAGCTGGGTACCTGGAGACAGACATCGAAACTTTGCCTTTAGCTTCCGTTACCTAAAAAAAAGTGGTAAGTTGAATAAAGGTTGGGGCCAGTAACTATGCAAATGCAGATATGAATTCACTGGCCAGGGCCTTTAAAGAAGCAGCAGGAGACGAGCTCCAACTTTTCTGTCCAAAGGGCGTGGATGCAGCTCTGGCTGCATTGAGACTCCAGGGCATCTGCATTCTAAATTATATAGACAACGTGCTAGTCATGGCCAGCTCCCAAGAACTAGCTACATGGCATCGAGATGTTGCATTAGATCATATAAGGTGCTTAGGGCTGACACTCAACCCCAAGAAGAACATGCTTTTTCCAGTTCAAAGAACTTTTCTAGGATTAATTTGGGATCCTATTACAATGTGGGCATAATTGTCTCCTGCATGTGTGGAGTCAATCCTTGCTGCTGTGGGCAGTGTTCAGCTAGACTTGGATCAGACCCCGGTTTCTCACCTTGGGTCTCACTCTTGGTTAAGGAAAAATGGGTTTCATCCCCAAATCCATCCATTAAGGATGGTAAGAGTTACGCATCAAGGGCTTCGTACCCTTTCTATGTGGCTCAGAGCCCAGTTTCTTATCTTAGGTCCCACTCTAGGAGCGTTATGCCATCGCAGAATTTTCATGAGGGATGCTTCTCTCGTGGGAGTTCGGTTATCATTGGCCGTCCAGTCCGTGGTTGGTGGGAGGGCCCTCATCTCTCCTGGCCCATAAACTGCCTGCAAATGAGGTTGGTGTTTCTGGCACCTCCGGTGGTACTGAAGCATTTCCTCAACTTAACCTTCCTACCTCCAACTGCCAACACATGTTCTAGTCTGTACGAACAACACGATTAGGGTTACTTCTTTGGGTTTTTCTGGCCAACCCCAATCTTGTTGTCAGACCTTATATCTTTCCCAGACGGAGTCCCTTGGGAACTAGGGAACTACTACATAAAAAACAAAGAATAATAATAAACACAGAACAAATGTCAGACATGTTAATGGTATTATTGTAAATATATTTTTTATTATATTATATTTGCAATAATAATTTGTGAGATGTATAAGACTTATTAGGCATACTAGGTTTATAGTAGGTTTATGAAAGGGTTGACTGAACCGATAAAACCACAAAATCATTAAACAAGAAATGCATTCCATCTTACATGGAGATGGCATATAAAAGATAACATCTTATGGGACAGGGGTATAGGGGATTTGCAATAGTACCATGAACTACACACAACATGCAAAAGTCAAATACATGCATACATAAAATATATAAAATAAAAAATATAAAAATTTAAAAATTAACAAAACAATAAGTTAAGTTAGACGTCAGCAGTCTCCCAGAAAGCAAGAAATGGCGATGCATAATGGTACTACTTGCAGCCATAACATCACACTGCTTTGACTAAGCAGAGAACAAAATGTAGACACTAACTAGGCTAAAAGTAGGCATGTATATAACGGTAGGTTTACTAAAGAAGTCTATTAAATCCTGATGATCTTGTTTTTGAAATTCTGGGTACTCTTAGTTGGTCAGAATTTTCAGATCGCAGTGAATGCTGCGTAATAGGAGAGGAGTTTGCTTAGGTATTGAGGAGCTAAACCATTCAGGGCCTTGTAGGTAATCAGCAAACATTTATAGGTTGCTTGATAGGCTGCCAGTGTAGTGTTGACAAAATTGGACTAATATGGTCATACTTGTTAGTTCTCGTGAGAACTCTGGCTGCTGCATTCTGAACCATCTAGAGTTTTTAACTAATCTTGCAAGGCAGCCACCAAGTAGGGCATTGCATAGTTCTAGGTTGTTCCGTGCAGAGGATTTTTTATTAGCAAAAGTTCATTATTAGTTCATTATTAGTTATAGTTTGCAGAAGGTTCTGTCGCCAAAGATGATTTCAGGAAATGTAAACATACAGGTAAATTAAGTGACCCAAGAACCATTTTGGACAAGAAATTAAACAAGGATCAATATCGTTATTATGTGTTAGGTGATACATAAACAGCATTTTCATCCTTTTTGAAAATGCTGTGGTACTTTCAGTATGATTGTTTTAAACAGGTAAAACTGCATGTCAAACATCATTTTGTCTTATTTTTTGCTTAATAATTGTGCAGACATTCCTAATATAATATAATTTAATGTAGACACAAAACATTATCAAAGCAAAGCTTTGAAATAATAAAAACATGGAAATAGTTTATACTATATTGCTATATACAGCAATATTTACTGTGCATACTGCATGGTAGTATTATTTGTTTTACCATATCACATAGATGTTTTACCAGATTCATAAAGGATTATCTTTAAAATGGTCTGGATAATATCTGTGTATTTTATTACTATAAAAATATATAAAGCAGACTGACTGCTAGTGCTTCACTATTTGATTTGTGCAATGCTGTGTTCTGACCTGCAGCAGAAAAGCATATTAATTGTATTCATAACATATCACTTAAAGTGGCAGTGTTTTTTCATCCATAACATGCACAATAGAGAATGGGAACATGACATTAGCAATGCAATGCATGTTGGTACTTTAGGACACAGCAGCTGGGATGTATACTGTGTAGTATTGGAAGCAGACATTAAGTTTGTATTATACTACTAAAAGCACATTAAAATAGTTAACACTTGCTTTGTAATTAACTGCCTTAACAGCACTCACAACTGGCATGGAAAATGTATCTTAAATAGATTATGAAATTGTAAAACATGACATAAACATGTTAATATAAATAAATAATTCTCTTTATTTGTGTGTCAAAAGTTATATAGAGGAAACACCATCTGAAAGTTAATTGTTACTGTAATGCAAATAGCCTACAACAGTTGTAAGATGTACAGCATTAGAAAACTGATGGACTTATTAATGAATTAATAGAACGTTTAATAAAGAAGTCCATCATATTCCCATTGATCTTGCCTCCCCACCATCTAGTCTGAATAAAGTCCGGACACAGCTGACTACAGGAAACGGGGGAATAAAGGACAGAAAGAGATTAGTGTGGACCCAGTATCTGTTTTATGGGAAGTGTTCCTGGTTCCGGTTTACCTAATAATGCAGCCTAACAATCCCTTAAGGTTTTACGAGTAATAAATCCATATTACCATGTGTAGGCTAGATTAAATAGAGTCTTTAATCTAGATTTTTAATCTTTAATCTAAAGAGTCTTTAATCTAGATATAAACCGAGATGTGTATCTGCCTCCTAGACCAGGGCTATTCAATTGGCGGCCCGCGGGCCACATGCGGCCCAGAATCAACCTCCGAGTGGCCCAGCCCGTGGTTCCGCCCATAGATAATAAATTAAT
>JAZGTJ010015704.1:0-13195 GCA_036877575.1 Botia almorhae | reverse complement strand
CCTTTCGGCGTCCTGCAGCTGTTTATACAACCCTGTAAAATATACGTTTTATGTGTAATAAGTATTATAATTATATAAGCTGGTGTTGTTTTATGGTTGGACGCCCTCTCTTCCTTGTGTTTCGACGGCCATGGCTGTACGTTTGAGTGAATTATTATATGGAACGTGTCGACTTTACATCGGCCACCAGGGGGAGCGCTCCTCTCAGATTGATTTTCAGTAATGACCTGAATTTAAAACTAATTGCGTTGACATCTTCGATATGTGTTGCATAAAAATCAGTTCATTATCTTATTACAAAGCTCCTCCACCCGTATAATGATTGTGATTATCTTCACCAGAGGTAAGATGAGTTACAGTATGTCGTGAAGAGTCAAGCGTGGCCTGAATGAGGCAACGTGATGTAGGCCAGCGTGTTAAGAACAGGTTGTTTGGGTGATAATTTATAGTGATTATAAGTCATAGGACGGAATAAAGTCAAACTGGTTATAATGTCAGAATACATTTATTAGGCAACTCATTGGAAATGTATTGAGTTAGTCAGGACAGATCTAACGGGAATAACAAGTGCTTTTAGACAACGCTATTCTTTTAGGTCTAGTATTATGGGTAAGAACACATTCAGAAGTACATTATGAAACGTACATTTACACACAGACTTGCTTATGTTGTTGTGGATTGCAGCCCACTGTATTAGCATAATTTATGACCCTAATTAACCTATGTTAACCCAGCTAACAGAGAATGTTTTCAGAATGTTGGCTAATGTTCTCATAAAGTTCTCCAAAGGTTGATAAACGTTCCTGCGGTAACGTTAGTAGAACGCTTTTAATGTTATATATTATATAAAAAATGTTCTTCTTACATTGTTAGTGGAACGTTTTAAAAATGTACGGAATGTTTTAATAACGTTCATATAAACAAACAAAAATGTTAATACATCATATAGTACATTCAATTAACATTTTTGTTACTTAATAGAACGTTAATTCTATGAGCTGTAATGTATGATATGATTATGTAAGGGATAATATACAGTCAGCTGGTCCTTATTACCAAATTTACACTGTAAGCCAAATCCACTACTGACTGCTTAACTCTACTTACATAAGTAAATAAATAAACATTAAGTTTAGATTTCCAGTTAAATTGATTTGTTTCAGTATTTAAAAGACCACATAAAGCAAAAGAAGAGACATAAAACTAGTACAGTGTAGGAGAAACTAGTCAGACACAAACATAATGTTATATAATGTTAAAATAATATGTGTGCATATACATATATATACATACACCAAAATATTTACCCCAGAGTCCCACAACTGACCAATTAAAAGCAAGTAATCCAGAGAGCTATTTAATAAAATTAAGTAAAACATTCCCAATTAATAACAACTCTGTGGTTTTGTTTAATTTGGTGCTGTTGAATTTTACATGTACTTTAAGCCTTTCTCCTTCTCTCTGTTTATCTTCATCTCAGGACAAGGAGAAGCCCGTGAAGAAACCAGTGGTTGCTGCAGAGGAAGGAGAACAGGTGCTGAGTGAAGGTGGAGAAGAAGCTGAGGAAGAAGTGGAGATCGAGGAGGTCATAGAGGAGTCTCGCGCTGAGCGCATCAAACGCAGCGGCCTGCAGAAGGTCGACGAGCTAAAGAAGGCCTTCAGCAAGGAGGAGATGGAAAAGACCAGACAGAAAACCAAGGAGAACCTGGAGAAAACCAGACAGAGAACTAAAGAGAACCTGGAGAAAACGCGTCAAAGAACCAGAGAGAACCTCGAGAAAACCAAGAAGACCCTGGGCAAGAAGATAGGGAAGCTGGGAACAAGGATAAAACCCAAAACCGAGCGCCGTGAGAAGATCCGCAGCTCCAGGGAGAAGATGAAGAAGTCACTATCTCCTGATCACACCGGGAACGGCCGCTCCAAATCGACCACCTATCGTGTTCCACCATTCACCTTCCACGTGAAGAAGATCCGTGAGGGTGTGATTGAACCCACAGTGGAGCCTGAGCCTGTGGAGGAGCCAGAGGAGCAGCAGGAGGAGGTGCAGATGAGTCTGGTGGTGGACGAGGGAGAACTCGTCGATCTGGACAGCCCAGAGATGGAGGCATTGCTAGGGGCAGCTGATCACTCACGGCTGGTGTTACAGGATACAGTGAGGCCCAGAGAGAAAGCAGGCCAGTAAGCTCAGGCAGGAAGCTGAGCCTGAGGATAAAAGCTCAACGTGGATAAGAGGTGTGGAGGTCTAGAGATGTATGAGGAGAAACGGATGTAGGGAACTGAAATGTGCTTGAGGATGGATGAAAAGCAAAGGAATGTGGATTAGACTGGACCTTTGGCTGAACATTCTGTTTGTTTGTTTGTTTGTTTGTTTGTTTGTTTGTTTGTTTGTTTATTAAACCCTAAGGTTTAAGATTGGGTGCAATTATCAGTTTATAAAATTGACTAATGGCGTTTGTTGATTGCGTGAAGAATGTTTTTCAAAAGTTTTCCCAAAAGAAAATTGTTCCTTCGCTTTCATCATCTTGACATGATCTTAAAGAACGTGAGTGTTATGTATTTTCACAAAAGGTGAATGTGAGGTGGGTTATGTCATTTAAAAATCATAAATACTCCCATGACATTTAGGTCCAATTAATGTTTAAAATATTATTATAGAATTGATCTATTATTATAGATATATCCAATTAGACATATAACATTACATTTATTTGGCTGGCAGAGGCTTTCATCCCAAGTGACTTACAGTACATTTAGGGTATACAGTGTATCAGAACATGTGTTCCCTGGGATTTGAACCCATGACTTTTGCGCTGCTTATGGAACATATATTATTAACACAATTGTTATTATTAACTTTAAAGGCAAAGGTAAAGCTAGATAATGTTTATATATTTATATTAAAGTCCATATGTTTGGACGGCCTGTATTTTTTTTGTACTGTCATCTGATGTGCATGACTGCCAATTTCAACAGCAAAAATCAAAGCAGGCCCCATGAGTTTATCCGGTCGAACTTTTGAATTGTGATGGATGACGTGCCAGAATGATTTGAAAGTGAAACTGTATTTATGTTGCCTGTAAAATTAATTTAAAACAGAGTAAAAAAGCAACAAACAAAACTGATTGAAAGAAACTAATTGCAAATAACTGCTGGTGATGACTAAAATGTTCTCAGTTGAGACTGAAGGTTTTAAAAATCACATTTCAGGTTGTTTCGCTGTTTAGACACTATTGTGAAATCTCTCTGTGTTAGACTGTGTGTAAATGTCTGTGATGTTATAATGATTGAATTGTACATCTGGGGAAGGTGTTGCATCAAGCAGAATATCGGCGGTGTTTGAAAAGCTAGTTTTTAAAGTTTGGTTATTCATTAGTTCTCGGGTGTTTATCGTGTTTGTACATATACAGTTTACAGTAAGACTGGTTATTTTTAATCTCATACACATACATCAATGCAGTATTGGGTAAACAGGGACCTATGAATAATTATGACTCACATACTTCTGTGTATTTGAGTGACTGTTGTCATTTGTTGTGTAGTTCAGCTCACTCATGCAAAGAGGAATACATCACACTTTTATTCTGTATTTGAATATTAAGCTCAGATCTGCATCTTCTATTGAGCATTAATTGCCTTCATGTCAAAATCATTGACCTCCATAATCATATGTATGAGTCTCATACAATACAATACACTCACTGAACGTACATGTTTTTGTATCATACTGTAAAGGATCCGATATTACAGTAATATGCCGTAAATACAGTGTTCACTGTAATAGTTTTGTAGGTGTGAAGGTCAGAGTGACGTTAATGAATCTTTAACATTGTGCTTTATTGCCACTGTGAGACTTGTGGCTGTATAAATGGATTAGCTGTAGGTTGCGTTTAACAAACCAATAAAAGTGTCAACTCAATAAAAAATGTTTGCTTGATCATTGGTGAATAAACCTGCATGCAAACATCATAGACAAACTAGCTCTCTTTCTGTGTATCCTTGTATTGTCTCTGTATAAAAGACTCTCTGTTTTTCATCACATTCACTCTCTTCAGCTTGGATCATTAGCGTCTGTGTTACTGCTATGGTGAAACGCAGTGAAAGGCAGTTGTGTGATGAAGCAAACAGGTAACGACATCATTTCATCAGCAATATCTAGTTGCACCAACAGAGCTATTAAAAGGAGCTACAAAATGAAAGCCTGTTGATAATGTGAAATGAAAAGGCCGAGAGACACATTTAAACACCAGCTACAGAGTTTGCACAGTGTGCTGTCCTGTGTTTTACATTAGAAGCTTTGATTGTTACTTTAACACATGCTACATGCATTAATGACACTAAATGAAGGCAGTTTTTTAATAAACAAAAAATGTATATGTTTTTGTATGAACGTTTATGCTAATTACACTTTATTTACATGTTTTAAAGTTTAGTACCTCTTCTCTTAAAAGCAAAATGTACATGTCAAAATAGAAATGTATATGTCCAATAAAAGAGAAGTGTACATGTCAAATAACCAACGTCCCTTAAATACTCCTACAGTAATTTACAGTAAGAAGAACTTACCGTACAAAGCACATATGCATACGTGGCAATTACCAGAATAGGGAAACAAGGTTGCTATGACACACAGTTCTGTGCAGTTTATTAAACATATGACAATGTTATGAGAGGACAGTTATTAATTATTGTATTCATATAATTTTGAACACTATTCAGATGTTAAATTAAGTTCATAAATAAGCTCCATACAGCATGTAAATACATTCTCATTAACACAATGAAGCATTCAAGGAAAATCTATATACATTTTAATTTTATAAGTTGGATGTGTCATGTTTAGATAGTAACACTATGATTTATTACTGCAGGCTGCTAGCTGTAGATTTTGCTACAAGGATTGTCTGTCTCTTGCTCTGGGTCTCTCTCTCTCTCTCTCTCTCTCTCTCTCTCTCTCCCTGCCCTTGAGAATCCATTAAAGTAATCAATGAGGGAATCTGATTAAGTAGAGTGCCGTTCCTAATGGGGGCAGACGACAGCCGAACCAAAAGAAGGAGGCTTGGAGGACAGACACAGAAACACAAATAAGAATGACAGCCATGTTGTTTTACACAGACAAACACAAATTTGTTGATATTTCTTATTTTGTTCTACATCTCAGTTGCTCAATAACAGTGGGAGAGGATGACTCAGCCAAAGGCAACAGAAACCACTTACCATATCTTATGAGTAAAATAATATCAGTTTCCTCTGACTCGCATTGCTTTTTTAGTCATATTTAATGATATTTAATTATAGTAATATTTGCAATATTTGGCAACACATATTAAACAACATTAACTCATGCTTTCTATATATCCAAATGATACAGCAGATATAATCACTGATTAAATACCTTACTGTAATAAATTACTGTATGTACAGTCATAAAATACTACAGTATGTGTTTACTGCAAAAGAAGTATATTGTATATTATATACATTATATATGTATATTATGTACATGGGATGCAGGATGGATTTGGTGCATCATCAGACATCTCAGCTTATATAACATAATTTAAGTTGTAAGTTCTGTACATACACCAGCACACGTCTGATTTTCCATGTGTCTTCATGCTTGTATGTCCACACACATTCACAGGAAGAACACTCCAGGACCTGTGAAGCTGATGTTGATCTAGATTACCCTCATAAGTGTAGAGAAATACAGTAAAACTTCCTGTATTTGAAGCAACACCCGTATACTACATGTATCACTTTGCATATAATTTGCATAAAGGCTTTACTATTGGATGTCACCATAAGACTGACAGATAAAGGCACAGGTGGCGTGTATAAAATGAACCTGGAGAGGGACGGATAAACAGTTAATAAATGTGATTCTTGAACTAACAGATTAAAGATATTCTGAGTGTTCGGGGATTTTATTTACGCTAATGTGACACACAGATGTGCTAGCGCTGGTTTCAATGATGGCATTGTGGAACGTTTTATATTTCCTTGATTTTCTTCTTCCTCTTCTGGCATTATTCATCATCTTCTGCTAAATTAAATAACATTACGCTTTATAAAAGCAGCTTTATGACTTTCTAGTTTTATAATATAAGCTTAGGATGTTCAGGCATGATTGTGTTTGCCCACATCAGACCCTGTTGGCATTAGAGAGTGTATTGAGCAAGCAGATGTAGAGAGAAGGACAAAGAGGCTGTTGCACATGGACCGTGGCTTTTCCACTGTGGAAAACACCCTCTGTTTTCCTGGAAGCCCCTGTTATGTATGTACAGTTAGTTAATACACACAGACTGCAAGCATGAAAGTGGAGCACACTTTTTTGCATTTCGGGGTAATAAGTAGAAAGGGTCTGTTTAATTAACATGTTCATGTAAGGAACTGTTTTTTACACAAAATGTATTTAACTCAGAAATAGTTTACAAAACACTCGTCTATCCAATAAGTATCAAGCTGGGGTTTTCAATGACAGTTCTTAAACTGTCATTTTTGGCCATGCAATTTATAATATCAGTAAGTTATTCATATGTATTATATATATAACATTAATATATATGATATAATGTTATATAATAACGATAACATTATTCAGCTAATGCTTTCAAATGTTCTTTCAAAAAAATAAAAACAGACACACCTTTTACGTTGTTCTTAGTAAATGTATAATTGCTGCTAAGTGATGATACTGTTTTGCGTCACACGTGAACAATAAACTCGTACGCAGTGTTACTTAAAGGGTTTTAATTGATTATGGGAGAACGACGCAGCCACGCACCTTTCACATCCACTGAATTAAACTCGATATGACGTCAGCACTGCCAGTAATTCAGATGACTTCCAGCCGCGCTGTTCCGCCAGCGTGCCCTCCCTCCCGCCGTACTCTGTTTCAGAACAGCGCGGCACCGAGGGAGGACAGAACGGCCGGAACAGCCTGCAGAGCCAGAGCCAAAAACACAGACGCTCTCAAACTCGCTGGATCTTTGTCCCGCCCCTAGTGTGATTCGAGCTCATCGATTGGACAAAATTATCAACTCGTTCACGAGCGCTTCCAAGACCCGTCAATCAAAGAGAAGCTGGAAATGTGCGGTACGCTTTCGCATTGAGTAGTGTGTGCTGCGCGCTTGTAGCCGAAGAAAAGTTGAAAAAGAGCTTTTGAGAACATACATAAAATTGTTAAACTATAATTATAGGCGTTTCGGTCAAGTCGGTAACGTTTGGAGTGCGCGCGGGGACTTGTGGACGGATCAACACATTTTCTCCGAAACCTTGAGCGACACACAGGAGGGGTGAGTTGTCCGGCCACGTCTCATTTAAAGGCAGCGAAGAAGCGCGCTTGAGCTCCCTTCTGTGGATGTTTGTAATTGAGAAGTGTACGTCTGTTTCTTTGCCAGATTAGCGCTCGCGATGCTGTTTTACCTCGAGTTGTGTGCTGATGTAACCGATCACAAGCTAAACTGCTGTTTCATGTCAGAGGACGGAAATAAATGTACACATTGTCCCAGCTGAGCCGTTACGCGAAGCTGTAAGATTGTGTCACTTTGTCCAGGAAACAAAAGACAATAGTTATGATATAGGTGTTACGTAAAAACTTAGTTTGACTTAATACTAAGTTAAAAACTGAGTTAATAAGAACCAAAAGAAACATGTAGAGTTTTTTCCTTGTTTATTTTGTTTTGTGACGTCAATCGGATGTGATGATTTTCTCCTGTTTCGCTTTGGTTCTGTGTATTGAAAACTTTTGATCCTGAGGAGCATAACATGTCATGCTGTTATTGTGACTCTCTCTCTCTCTCTCACTTTCCTTATTGTTGCATTCAGTGACACACGCCCACTTTTCCAGCACACAATCGGTGGCCTGTCATCCTGACCCTGCAGCTATCTTGCTTATGGATTTATTGTATATTGTAGCAGTGTCTTAGTTCTAGCAGTAAAGGAGGAATATATTATGATTTTCTCACGCGCCGTCTCCAGGGGTATTCCCCACCTCTGTAATGTGACGTAATCTCTTCCAGTATATGGTCGAGGGAATCCTCGGTGCGGCGGAGAGCGGCTGCACCTCGTCCTTTATCTTTCGCTGGCCGCGTGACTTTTCTCTTCTGCTTTTGATGTGCGGTCAGGGAGTTTTGGTTTACACGCCAAACGAGACCAACTAAAACGTTTCGTTTTAGATATCAGACTCTGTTTGCGTTAAATTTGTCTTTAGATATTCTGTTCAGTTTGCGTTGTATAAAAAGACGATTACTTTTTCCAGAATTGTGCAGCTACAAAACGTGGAAATGGAGTAGCCTAACATTTAGCATTTTCTCATCCTACTTTAGCATGTGTCAGCTAAGATCCCATTTATACTTGATGGCAGCCTCAAAAAGATACAGCTGTAAAGAATTTCACACATATTCATAACATATGTGTCTACAATAGAATGTCAGGCATTTAGATCCGAGGGTTAACATCATGAGAAGGGTGTGTTTTGTAAGGCTAGGTGAATAATGTTATGTCATAATTGCAATAATTAATACACTATTCCATGTATTAGCAATTTTTGCATTATGCATGTGCAGTTAGTGCCTGGACAGCTTCCTCATTTGTTTTCCTGTTTAATAAGTAATCAGGATGTGCACTTATGTTTCTCGTCCATACAGTAGCCCTGGTTTCCCTGTTTATTTTATGATATGTTACACTGTGCATGAGGTTCAGTATATATGTAATCAGTGTGTATAATTAATATAGTAGTATAGTAGTTTTGGTTTATCATTTGCTGTGAAAATGCAGTTAAAGCCTGTATTCTTAAAATCTAGCATTTTGACTCAGGACTTGTGGATGATATCACTGTTCGAGTTCCTCTATCTCTTCTCACTTCAGAGAAAGGCTTAATGCTCGTTTTCTGTGGACTCAGATCACAGCATCTAGTTTTTCCGGATTATACATGAGTCAGATCGTCATTACTAAGTAAAGCGATCTAATGAAGGCCATTTGTGTTTTTTGTCATAATGTGAATGTGCACAACGATATCAGGATGTGCTTTCTCTGAGCTTCGAAGGAGCACAAATGAAGATATTTTGAAGAACCCTGATAAACAAACAACAGTGGCACCCATTGACTTCCATTATATGAACACACAACCACAGAGACATTTCTCAAAATATCTTCTTTTGTGTTCCACAGAAGAAGATATTCATATAGGTTTGCAATTACATGAGGGTGATTAAATTTTGGAGTTTTTTTGGGGGTGAGCTATCACTTTAAATATCACATACATCAAATATCACATTTAAATATCACATCAGTACATTAGGATGTTTCCCGGCCTTTGATTCCAGTAAGAGAAGTTAAAACGACAACACAGGTGATTGGTTGCTTGTGATTGGTTGCTTGTGTTAACACTAGAGTTTTATCTGTGGTTGAGGGCAATCTTTACAGTTAAAAATATGTGGGTGGGGACATTAATTTATAGCAGTTATTGTCAGTACAGGGAATCTGCCAAACATAACAGTTGAACTTGTTGAACCTTTAAAATCTTTGTTTTATCACGAAGGAAAGAATGTGAAAACATGGAAGTTAGCCATGTTATCTTATTCCATGTGTATGCCTCTTTTATCCTGTTGTTGTCTTATTGAACTAATAATAAGCTCATATCTTGTGTCTCTCAAAGCTGCATCCAGGTAATGTTTATGTTGTGTTGAGGATTACATTGACACCAGATCAATCAATGGTTTAGAAGCGTCACACAAAACAACTGTTTCCTGCAGAAATTTAGCCGTGATTCATTTTCCCCATTAATGAAAGTGTCCAATAACAGGATGCAACAGAAATAAATGAAGTTGTACTTATTTAGTCATGTGATCTCAACATGACAGTCTCTATGAAACAATAGGTTTGTGGTTAAACGGTAAAATTAACATGAAACTACTGATTCCCAGCTAACAGGGAACATTCTCAGAATGTTGGTTAACATTCTCGAAACATTCTCTCAAAGTTATCTAAAAAGTTCTAGTAATATTAGCAGAACGTTTTTAATATTACATATACATGTATATCAAAAACGGTATTCTTGGGTTTTTATAACCAAGCAATAACGTTAATACATCGTCTAAAAGGTTGGATGTTTTGAATGTTCCTAGAACATTCAGAAAAAAAAACATTTCAGTGTTGTAACTGAATGGAAACGTTGTGGAAACGTTCCTACAACCTTGCTTGCTAGAAATGACTAGAGGCTTCATCTAAAAATGATCAACAATGACCACCTGTAATTGTATAAATGTGAGAAGCTTCAGAAGTTCAGCCTCACACTCACATGACGGATGTTCTGCTCCTCTCTGCAGCTGATTGGTACTGAGGTGTTAAATGTGTTTTGACAGAGCTGTGCTGGTAAGTGTTAAAGGTCACAGCAGTCAGAAATGATCAACGTAGAACGTTTATAGCTTGAGAGTTTTCAACATTTGAGGCTGTTTTTAACACATCATTCTGGAGCCTGACTGTCTGGTTGTGCTCATTAAATTTTAAAGTACTTAAAATAAACAGGATTCCTGTGAAGAGATTTGTGGCTGCTGCATAAGGACAAATTTCCTCTCTATGCTGGTGTTGCTCTGGTTTAGATTATATTGAAAATAATGAATCTTATTTGCTTCTACAGTATGTCAGAATATGGTTGAATATCCCGTCTCCTCTTATTATTCTTTTAGGCTGGTCTTACAAAACCTTTTTGTGATGTTTAAAATAAATGTGTTTAAATGTGTTTATTTTGTGCAAAGGTCTAAATATACACAAATAAAGAATTATGTCAATGTTAAAGGCATTTTTACATTCATTATCATTTTGACCTCACGTAAGATCAAAGTTACGATCTGACACATCCTGTCACACTGAAAAACCTGAATTTGTCTGACACTTTCATGCTTTATCTTTGATAAGTTACACAACTTTGAGTCTTTAAGAGTGATGTGAAACTGTGTTAGTTTCATCAGAATTCAGACTGCATCTGTCAGCTGGTTCTGATGTGACTTATTTATGTCCTGAGCTCAGACTAAAAGCATCTGGCTTCTCACCAGACTCCATCTTAAAAGAGACTCGCATGCTGTGTGTTCACACTGCCGATAAACCGCTTCTGATTCTGATCTGCCAAATGCAAAACCGGGCCATGTCTCAGATAAACGTGTTTTTGAAGCACTTTCACATCCAGCTTATCCTGTGTGGTGTGTTACGATAAATGCAGACCCGTGGAGTTTTCTCAGTGAAAAAAAAACAGCAGAAACTCTCTGGTGACTAAACTAGACTGAACGAGGCAATCCATTCACAGATCGACTCTTAATTGAATGAGTGTGCTGGAGGAGGGAGGTAGGAGGTGAGAGACGGAATAAACAACAAAGCCAAATAATATCCGTCCCTCTTTAGCGTCTGTGTAAATGTAAAAAGTGAAGGTCACAGGCAGGTCTGAATGCAATGCGTTGTAAGAACATTTAGTCATTTTGTGTGTTATTTGTGATTCGAACCCTCAACCTTGTCGTGAGTAGAGCCATGCGCTGCCAGTTGAGCATTGATAATGTATTGTTATTTATTATTAAAGCTGTAATATATCATCTTCAGTAAATGTTTGACCGGGAAGTTGTTTGACATTGTTTTTCCTAGATACGTAATTTCACTTTATTATATACATGTACCGGCTATTAAAGATGCCAGTGGTTGAACTGAATTGTACCGTCTGCGGTTTTTATCAAGAACAGAAGCCAATTTCTTCCGCTGTTTGCATACACCCTCGCTTATGGTTACTCATTTGAGAGCTGAAATATTAGCTACCTCCAAGCTTCAGGTGGGGTTTTTTTATCTCTGAGCTTTCTGTGGTTCTCCAGTTCTTCTCTGCTGGTCTCCTCTTCCTCTGACAGATCTTCTCACCACCAAACCATCACTGTTCTTTAGCAGAAATGACTCACAGCCTCACTCACTCCAGCCGGCGTCATTTAAACTCAGAGTCTCGTTCTCTGAGAAGTGAGTCTGGTTAAAAAGCACGTCAAGAAATGAAGAACCAACATTGTGTGCCAACATTGTTCTGAACCTCTCTCAGGTCATTGTGTAAGTGCTCGGCAGATATTTGGGTCAGCCTGAGAGCCGATACAACGACTAAGAGCGTTCATGAAGCAGTGTAGCGAAGAGACACTGGTCTGAAATCAGCTGTCCGCTGTGTGTTCTTTAGAAGATGAGGGCCAAAAACTGATCTGAGGTCATCGTTGACTCTTGTTTCTGGGGATTTTTTGTTGTTGGTGGTGTTCTAGGGAAGAGTGACGCACATGTAAGTTGAGAGCAGGTGCCAGGTGGTGGGAGATAACCAAATCTCCCCAGAGGGAGGTCATAGATCACAAGCCTTATGGTTTTCTACTCGGCACTTACAGATCTTGGCAATATGATCCTAGACGATGACTGTCATCTGATATGCAGTGTCCCAAAAAACAGGGATGCATTACCTGCTGTGATTGTGTGTTTTGGGCTCAGCGATGAAGATAAGAAATTATATCTCTGTATTATTAGCCATTTTATAGTGTTCTTTATATTAATGAATGTTTGTTATGCAACTTTGTAAATAATGTTCACAGGCATAATAGAATACAGAACAATATATAGCAATAAACTTTATATATGTAAAATACTTTATATAATAGATAGATAGATAGATAGATAAAACAAGTAAATAAAATATATAAAGACATATAATGTTCTGTTTATACACTCACTGTAAGTTCAGCTATGATTATATTCCCAGTATTAACTATAACTATTAACCATATGATATCAACCATAAACGCTAATATTTGATCTTTCTGTGACAACGGCGCTGCGCGGCTGCTTATAACAGTCATGTCAGTGTGATTACATGTGTGATCCATCCCAACACGTCACATCACACTCCTGATACACCTGCATGAGAACTCAGTGCTTCAGTTCCTCATAGTTCTCACTGCAGGCAGACATGACGAGTGCAGTTGCCGTTCGCTGGGTGGATAACTATGTAAGTTTGTTTTGATTTCCTTGATGTTGGGTTTAGAAAACTTGATTTCATATGTCTGCTTTGATTATAAGATTTTCTGCTGTTTGGAAGATCTAGAAAAGGAAGTCGGTTCAGTCTCTTGAAAAATATGGATAAAATATTTTTATTATTTACATTTATGGATTTGGCAGGTTTTCATCCAAAGCGACTTAA
>JAZGTJ010015703.1:0-13196 GCA_036877575.1 Botia almorhae | reverse complement strand
TCTTTCATAGGTCTTCCATTAAATTTGGATCAAAGTCACTACCCAGCTATCATGGAACGTTCTCAGAAAGTTGGCTAACATTCCCTAAATGTTTTCTAAACGTTTTAATTGGATTTGTTTATTTGAACTGTATTTTACCGATGAAGTTACCAAAAAGGTCCGCAAATAAATTAAATGTAACTGAATTTATATAACTTTCTCATAAGAAAACATACCCAGTCTGAGTAGTACGAAAGTGGCCAAATTAGTAAAAAAAAGATACGATTGTTTTGTGTTATTAACAAACAGGAAGTCACCACTGCAAAAAGGTGTACAAACTGGAACTGCACAAACTACCTACTTGCGTCACTAAGTCTTTATTCGTTTTAGTAAACAGCCAATCGTTTCATCTCCTATCTGAGGTTGTTTTGTCTGTTCATACTTTAGCTATGAGCTGTCAGCCGTCAGCTTTTCTAGCGAGAACTGATTCACCAGCTCTGGAATGTGCAGACACAGGAAGTGATGTCACCCTATCCGTGCCCCCTTCCCAGTTTCCCTACACATGCCTGTACAAAGAAAAAAGACCACCTGTTTTGACAGCAGACGTGTCGCCATGGAGACTTGGAGCATGTCGTTTCCATAGCATTGGCACACACGTCTGATGCACAGTTGGGGAAAGTTACTTTGACTGGTTTTTAATGAGCACTTGGCATAGACGTTTCTCAGACTGGCTCCGCTGTCATTGGTTTGTTCTTTGTCTGGTAGATGATGTCGTTGACAGATTTGTGAACTTTGACCCAGTTGGGTTTGCATGAAGTTGCATATGTGCTGGGGGGTGAGGGGTGGTGGGGGCATAAGGGAACAGGTGTCAGACATAAAGCAGCTACAAATTTTTCAGGCACTCGCAAGCTAATGCATGTGCTTCCGCAGCTAACAATTTTAGGTTGCAAGAACATTTCCCAAATGTTTCCGTGAAATAACAAAAACATTTAAAATGTTATCCTGAGAGTTCTAGGAACGTTTAAAGCGTTTAGGTTTTTAGATGTTGTATTAACGTTATTGCTTGGTTATAAGAACATTATTTAAACATTTCTGTAAAATTTTTAACATTTACCATTAACATTTAAAAATTGTTTTTTAATATATATGATATATATAATATTAAAAAGGTTACTGCAAGAACGTGTTCAATATCTTTAAGAGGACATTTTTAGAGAATGTTGGCCAACGTTCTGAGAACATTTCCTGTCAGTTGAGTCTAGACTGGAGTGTGTGTGTGTGTGTGTGTGTGTTTGGGTGTGAGAGAGTGAGAGTGTGTACTGTAGCTCATTAGTGTGACTTTTAATGTTCCCCCAGCCTGAATGGTTTCAGTGTGTCGATCCGAAGTCCGGAATCTCTCCCCCCTTTCACTCTCCATTTCTCTTTTCTTTGCCTTCCCAAACTCCCAAGCGTCTGCCCTCTTTCTCTGTCTCTCACACTCCGTCTATTGTATCTCTTCTGCTTCACTTTTTCTCTTCAAATTCCTCCAGCACCTCATAGCCCTCGCTGTCTGACCCCGCCTCCTGGTGGCTGCGTCTAAATGGTGTGATTGTGTGTGAGTGTGTGTATGCAAGCGTCTGTGGAAAGTCTGACGCGAGCGAGGAGAGAACGTGGCTCGGCGGAGCTGCTCGATCCAGGAAACTCCCTTAGAACAACAAGGCATGGCTGATATCCAGAGACTTCCACTTAAGCCAAAGTTCGTCTCAGACTCAGACACACACACACACACTTTAGTAGAAACTCTGGTCTCACACACATTGAGTTCGCCTCACAACCTCCTCATTCTTGCTGTTTCATTGCCTCAAACTGTCTTACTGTCTGTGTAGACACTGGATAGACTCAATCTGTCAACAAGACGACCATCATGGATTTCTTACAGAGATCTTGAACCTCAAATATGAGTCTTTCCTCTTCCGTCGAGTTAGTTTACTGCGGGCAGTCTGATGTTTGTTTGTTCCGCCTTTTAATTCCTGTCTTCAAATCTGCAGTCAGACAATTTCATTGTTATGGCTGTTGTCACTGTATTGTGTTTCACTGTATTCTCTAATACCCACGCTGCTTTGCGGTGACTTAATGCAGCTGTTCAACTCTATTTGATACTAGTTTACAAGTAACATTTGGCAGTAGGTTCTCTCTGATTGCACGTCTGTTTTGGCAACACTGTTGCTACTCTGCTCAGACTGCTCCATAATAAAACGTTGTCGTAACGACTATAAATGTTTATGTTGCAGTTTATCAGCACCAATGCAGCAACGTGTTGCATAAACAGAAAGAGAGATGGAAAACTAAAGCTGTGTTCGGAATCGCATTACCTTTTACTGCAGTTACTATTTCCGCAGTGCACATTATGGGTCCGGCGCACGGTATGCATAAATGTTAGATTTATGGAATACCCAGATGTTTAACGACTACATTTGCCAAAATATGCAGTATATTACCAAAGCACATTGCATGGAATACTGTATCCCACAATGCATTGTGCTCTAAAATACGTTAAAATCCGTTTAAAGGAAAGTATGTAAAATGACCTGTAATTTAATGTTTCAAACATAGATGGCGATAGAGGGCAAAAGTTACGAATCGTTCCTTTAATGTATTTTACGAAGTCATTTGATTTAGTCTTAAATGTACAGTAGATTGAACTGGTGAATAAACAAATAAATGTTACTAAAATGTCCGGTCGTTTCGTAACATCAGTGCGATGCTGGTGATTGGCCAGTTGCTTCACTGTCTTTTATCTTTTGTCTCGGAGGATAATGGGAAATGTAGGCCGTTAGATAGAGCTGTGGTGTCGAGTTGCCCGTGAGGTGTATGATGACGGTGTTGTGTGTCGGTGAGAATGTGGGTCATTTCAAGTGGTGCCTCTAAAGTGTGTTGTTTAGTGGTAAATGAGGGCTTCTCATTGTGACACGCTGAAAAGAGGGAGAAGAAAGACGGGGGGCCCCAAGGGCCGAGTAAAGTGCTCATCTGAAGTACCGGACCCCCGCTCTGCATGCAGAGTCCATACAGAGAGCTGCTGTTGACTTGCGAGCACACACACACACACACACACACACACCCATAGACCTCTACTCTTTTTATACTCAGCTAGTTATAAACAATACAACCTAACCCTAACCCACACGCTAACCTTCAGATTTGTTAGGTTTTCTTGACTTCTGGGTACAAATCACATATAAGCCCCCCCCCCACACACAAAGATCATAGATTTGTCTCTCCTTTACTCTCTGTCTCCCACACACATTTTCAGCATATGGATCTGGTCTCTGAGGCACACATGGATTCACACACGCCTTTTACTTCAAACACTAAATTTTATTGAAACCTCACAGCACTTAGTTTAGCTACTTGTCCTACTCGTGATTAAACAATGTTGTGTGCGTCAATTTTAATGCATTAGGTGTGTGTGTGTGTGTGTGTGTGGAAAGGTTGTGTTGTTCTGTGTTGTCCAGGATAAGAGACTCTCTCTCCTGCTCTGTTAATTTGCTTTGCTGCGCAGATGTGCACATCAGATGGTTTGATTTAAAAGCTAGATTGCTCACACAAGGTCGGCTATGAGAACTCAGAATTCAGAGACTAAGAGACCGAGAGAGACAGAGAGACTATTTAATATTTCTTCTACAAAAGCATCTTATCTCTTGTCTCATGGCATAACTTACTTATATTGCAGTTTTAAATGCACTCTCCACAAAAATGACTTGAAACAATAAGGACATAAATGCTAATGTTTTTAGCATGAACTGTAGGAAGGTACTGGGAGAGCGCTTTATTTTGACTCATTCTGGTCTGTTTCTTATTGTAATTGAACGGGTTATTTAATGTGTATTGCTAGCAGTAACAAAATCAGACAAGCTAGGATTTTAAACTTAATCTCAAGACATGTTTTTAAATTTTGCTGACGAGTTGCAGGGAAAAAATACTAAACTATTTATTTTATAAATAGAAAAGTCATTGACAAACAGCTTTCTTACTGAAAGCACCTTCATTTCACTTACCATTTACAAACGTGTGTATTGTTTAATATTGATAATAATATAATTTTGTGCTATATGCAGGACATTCATATAGAGAAACTCATTTCTTGTGCTCCTCCGTCTTGTAGGTCCTTGTTTTGGCTGCTTTGACTCTCGTGGGTCATGGAGCTGCACAACTCGGGGCAGACGATCTGCAGAACCGCACGGCCAGACAGATGAACTGCATGGAGAACCAGGAGTATCCTCACAATGGCTTCTGCTGCAAGAACTGTGAAGCTGGTGAGTAGCAGAAGATTCTTCACTGAAGTTCATGACAACCTGTGAGAACTTCCACAGCGTCTCAGCTTACACAGACACAATGAAGTGTGGTTAGAGGTTTATACTGAAACCAGATAGTGGCCTAAATATGCTTGAAAACTACATCTATAACTGCTACTGTTTTAAAGAATATTTATTATGTCATATTTAATAAAGTTCATATTTATTATGGATATTTATAATATTTAATATTAGAAATGTATTATGAATCCACAATATTTATGCCAAAAAACAGTTTTAAAGTTTTATATTGATAATTTCAGCTAAATTTTGTATTATATTATATTATATTATATTATATTATATTATATTATATTATATTATATTATATTATATTATATTATATTATATTATATTACACATTGTCTGTTCTGTTGACAGGCACTTATGTGAGTGAGAAGTGCAGCAGGAATCTGGAGAAGGGCACATGCAGTCCGTGTATGAAGGGCACGTATGCTGAACACCCCACAGGCATGGAGCTGTGTCTGCAGTGCAGCCAGTGTCACAGAGGTAATGCTCTCCAAAACCAGACACTTCTCCTGCCCCTGCCTGTCAAAGCTCTTCCTCTGAAGCCTGCATTTAAAGGCACAGTTCACCCAAAAACATAGTCATTTCCATGACTCCGTTTTCACTCTGTATGACTTTCCTCTGCAGAACACAGGAGAGATTTCAACATGTTTTATGTTCACGTGTAGTGCACCAAGCAAGGAGCTTTTTCCCACACAGTGGAAGTGAATGGGGCCAGAGACCTCTGTGGCCACCATTTACCTTCATTGCATGGAAAAAACTGCTGTTCTTAGACATTTTTTGTAACAGTTTGTAACAACATGTAAGTGACATGTGACAGAATTATTCATCGAAACAGGTGATCTCCGCTTTCAAAAAGTGTTCGGGTGCGCAGCGCCTAGTATGTGACTGGCACTCGGAGACGCAGAAATTTCTGCTTTTGTTTTCAATTAAGTTTTCAGGCAGACAGCCGTCCGCAGTCGACACTGTCTCTCCAGAGAAGCAGAACCCTCAGGAATGTAACATTTATACATCTTAAATGAATAACAGAACACACATGGCCCTTGGCATGCTGGGAAACCAATAACGCATCAGAGTGACTACTGGACAAGCAATTAACTTTGGAATCGCTACTTCGGAATAAGAAATTAGAACACACAAAACAAAACAAACGTTCATGGATCATATAAACGAACGACGTCGGCTTCGGAATTCTTTGCTTTTGTAAACTCAGACGCTCCTTTATGAAAGATGGAAAAACTTTGGCATGCTGTGTGGATCGCAAGTGGGGCGGAAGGTCTTAAGCGCATTGAACTCATCACCGCGACAGCCCGTTTTTCTGCAGAGCTATTTAGTCTGTCTCTGGTTACGATGAAATGAAAGCCATCCATTTACTTTCTGTTTATTTGGATTGGACAGCCCTGTTCACTGCTTATTAAATCATTAGCTTTACCTAAACACTTGTGGGACTCTCTCCCACCAGAGCGACTGCTTGTTATGATCCAAACTCTGTTGTAAACACCACAAACTTATATAAACAAAATCTCGCCCACCCGTTTGGACAATAAACCTCCCTTAGGATTTTCATGAGCATTGAGACATCAGCGGAGCCTCTGAATACCCCGAGTCTAATATTTCCTGAGCTGGACACTTCACTCTTGGGAATCTGATCTCGAACGTTACCTGACATGGGTGTGGCTGCGCTCCTGCGTTCTTTCTCTAGCCATCTGCCGGCGCAAATGCGTGTATGAGTCTGTGTACATGCTTTTGCAGTTGTGAGTCTGTGATAAGGTGTTTAATGATGAAGCTGGGTGTGTCTGTATCATGTGGCGTCTTGTTCATTGTCTGTCTTGTTTATGACCTAAAGGAGGTACAATAATCACCCCTGCGTTTGCCCCTCTGCTTGCTGAGTCACAGAGGTGTGTTAGCTAAAACCTTCTGTGCGCTTTGAGATGTTGATTTCGAGGTGAATATTAGTTGTAGCCAATACACATTGAGTCTTTATACTCTCCGGGACTTTATCTGGACTGAATCTGGATTTGGACTGAATCTGGATTGCTAATCTAGTAATTTAGTTTACCCTGCGGAAGTGAATTTAAACTAGTCTTTGTCTTAACTGACTGATGGACTGGTGGTCCTCTAATTCAGTTTGCTCTTCAGACCGTTCACACACGCTTCTCTTTCTCTTCTTCTCGCTACAGATCAGGACGTGGTGGCGAATTGCACCAGCACGAGCAACACCAAGTGTGAATGCAAATCCGGTTCCTACTGCCTTCCAGATGAGCCATGCGAAGTGTGCAAGAAATGCATCCGGTGAGTTTGTCTGCTCCTCTGCTACTCTTCCTATTTACTGTCGGTTCTGCAGCACAGCTCTCTGTTAAATGTTAACGAATCAGACACGCCCACCTGCTGTTCTCTTAACCTTTGAACCCCTGCCTTAGATCATCCCAACATTCAGTGACTCAGATTCTCCATCCCACTGGTTCAGCCCCTCCACCTTCACCCCCGAGGCTTTCACTGTGCTATTCATAATGACTGTCATTAAAAGACGTCTGTTTACAGCCCATAGGTTCACACCCTTTTAAGAAACTTACTTTTCCCTTTTTTATCTGTGGTTTTGCAGGTGCAAAGCTGATGAGGAAGTCGTCAAGAGTTGCACGCCGACATCAAACAGCAAATGCAGGAAACGCACTTTAATACCAACGGAAGTTCCACCGGAAAAGCCATCGCCAACCGATCACAGCGGGACCATCGCTGCAGGCGAGTACCCGCACTGAAGTTATGCATATAAGTATAAACAGATTCAGATTCAATATAAACAGATTCAGATTCAATATAAACAGATTCAGACTCAATATAAACAGATTCAGACTCAATATAAACAGATTCAGACTCAATATAAACAAATTCAGACTCAATATAAACAGATTCAGACCCAATATAAACAGATTCAGATTCAATATAAACAGATTCAGACTCAATATAAACAGATTCAGAGCAGACAGATACAGACTGGAAAAGGAGTGCTGTAACTTGATAGCTGCGCTATCGTGTCGACGATAACAGAAGGATTAAATTTGTTGTTCTGTTTTTCTTTAACAGTTGTTGTGTCACTGGTCGCCCTGCTTCTGGTTGCCCTGTTCATACTTTTCCTCTGGTGGAAGCGCCAGCGTAGGCGGAGTGGTATGTCAGAAATTTGTTATATTTTTAGTCATTAAAACTGGCAGGTGTTAGATTGTATATGTTCCTTGCATCTGTATATCAGTTAGACATATTTTAAAGTGTATGTCATGGGTATTTATACTTCAATATAGTAGCTCAACTGGTAGAGTGTTGGGTTAGCAACACAAAGGTCATGGGTTCAAGGGATTCCAAGGGAGCACAGATACTGATAAAATTGTATATAATCAAGATTTATGTGTAAGACAAAAAGAGTACCTATTTATTGCGTATAACTACACCATATGCATTAATATGGTGTAAATCTGCGAGGTGGAAAGTCAAAAACTCATTTTAATTGTCATGTTTGTTTCAGAACCTGCTGAAGATTTGAAGGAGGTGAAGATTCCAATTGTAAGTGCCTGTGAAATATGAATGTGTAGTTTTTTTTATTGTTATTTGTTGTATTGTTGTTTTTTTATTGTGTTCAGCTGTAATCTGTGGTTTTAATCGGTTGCTGTCGACATCATTCAGGATGACTTGAGCCCAAAATCAGAAGAGGAGCGAGAGAACAAACGTAATGCTGGACTGGAGAGGACCGAGGAGGAGGAACGCCCAGAGTCACGCCCCCTGTTGAGCCAAGAAACGCAGGAAGTGGTTAGCAAGAGCATTCCGGTTGAAGATGAGGACCGGGGATTGGGCGACAGCTTACCCAACACAACCAGCTCTTCCCAGACAAGCCTGTCTGCCCTCCCTCCCCCACTGGGTGTTGGGGACTCACCACGGTCGAGCCCTCCAGCCCAAAGACAGACGGAGAGAGATACAGAGCCATGGGCACAGGTTAGTAAGAATGAGGTCCTTTCAGCTTCATCACACACGTTAAACAGCAGAATGAGCAAAACAAAAACATGAGGCCTACGATTGTGCCAAAAGAGCCTTGTTTGCAAGTAGAGACCTAAAACATTGATTTAATGCAGTATGACATCATAATGTAGTATAATATCAATAAGGGCATTTGTTTTGTTTTCTGTAGAATGATGGTCCCCTCCGACGACTTGTTCCTGTACTTGGTAAGACAGTTCTCTCAGTATTTTCTGTGTGAGACGTCAACATAAAATGTTTCAAAATCACCTTAATCTGAAGTACAACACAATAGCGGTTCTTGGTTTATTATGTGTCTGAAAGTAATAAAGTGTGATTTAGAGACGAGGTGTCAAGTTAATATCATAATCGTCTCTGTTTTAGAAAACAGAACCTGCTCATAAGGGTCATTTGTTTGTGAACCAGAATGAGGCCTTACAATAACCCAACATGTTTCACGCGAAGCTTGGCAGTCGTTAAAATCGTCTGCTAGCGACAATCCTAAGAGAATATTATGTTGCTTGATTTAATTTATTCTCAAGCTGTTCGGGATCTGTAGCTTCCTGATTCCTGAATCAACATTGCTGCTTTTCATCAGCGAAACTGGTTCGTTTCGAGTGCTTATTCCACTGGACGAGTTTTAAAGTGTCATTTGATTTTAATAGGTGAGGAGGAGTCTCTGAGCAAGAGCTTCGACCTGTTCGATGCCCTGGATGTGCGGATCCATAACAAGTTCTTCCGAAGCATCGGAGTGAGCGACAACGCCATCAAGACAGCCGAGAAACAGCATCCCGATGACAAAGTCTACAACCTGCTGCAGATCTGGATGCAGAAGGAGGGGCTTCGGGCCGACATCAACACCTTGCTCCAGTCTCTGCTGGACCTGGATCAGAGATACTCAGCAGAACAGATTAGCTTCAGGGCTGTGGAGAAACGTCTCTACAGATATGAGTGATGACTTCAAAACTAAGAACAAAAAAATGTCTTGGTCTCACGGCATGAACACAGTGGAGCTCTAATGCTGATCATGGAGACTCTCTGTTTCTCTGTAGCGCCCACAGTGGGTTTAGAAGCCAACACTGGACCTTTCCTAAGGATTTACACTGACTGACAGAAGCGCGCTGTGTTGCCTCTCAACAGCGCATGCTAGTTATTAGCGCGCTGACTGGCCCCTCAGGCTTTCAGACTACAGGTTGGTCCGAAAGCCGGCACAGATGTCATTAAACCTCTGGTTATGCCAAATGTTCAATCTTACACGTGTGTAAATAGTTGCTTTGTGTTTATTTTGACCACATGGCCCAATGCACGTTTGTAGTTTAAACTGAAGATTTTGATAAGGTCTTGCTTGACACTACATAGCCTAAATTACTTCTGTTATTAGCTACACGCCTTGACGACTAGTTCAAGGTCACAAACGAACAAAAATGTCTCGCGATGAGTTGCGAACTGTAACTCGGTTAAAGTTCATTTGCTTGTGGCTTTCACACGGCTGTTGTCAGCTGTTCTGAGTTTTATTTTACCGTTCAAATAATCATTGCATATACTACAAGTGTTACAGTTCAATCTTTAGCCCAAGTTATGTCAGGTGAATTGTCCTTTTTCACACGACACGTTCCTAATCTGCTTGGTGCGAGTCACAGCTGGTGTTTCTCCGTATTGACTTATTTATGTGTTAAATAAGCGACGTATTTATTTGTATTGTGTAATTGCCTATTATTTATACCTGTTAACAATATGCTCGCAAGTGTTTCCTAAAGCAGTTACACGTGACTGAGACGTTCAACAGACACGTGGTTCGGATTCAGTGACGTCACTGAGCGTCTTCGAGTCCTTCTCTAGCTAAGACATTTTTGCGTCTCACTTTCTTACTCGTTGTGTAACGATAGCGTCACAATATGAAAATATAAAGCAAAAACAATCTTGACAGAGTTCCGTGGTCAGTATCTCCTCCAGGCGGCTTTCGCAGGTCCGTGTTGAGTTTATGTCGCTGTTCGCGCAGTAGTGAATGCGCAGTACTGCACAGGTACGTGTTTCTAAATAGTTTAAAGATGAAGGAAATTTATATTCCTCCCAAACTGTTTACAGTTTGCCAAGGATGTACATAGTTTTGTCAAAACTTCTATTAAACAAAACTAATAAGTATATATTTATAGAAGCCCTAGGAATGAAGTACAGAGTCCACCTAAACCGAAGGAACAAATTGACTTTAAATGAACAAATAAAGCAGAATGTTATCAGAACACGTGAAACTTACGTAGCTGTAAGTTGAACGGCAACCTCTGACTGAGCTACAAAGCTATGTAGCTTTTTAAGTGTATGAAATACAATCGTTAGATATAGTTTCTGCGTTTAGGAACACCGACCTCAGATTAGCTTCACCGGTTGACTTAAACGGGTTAGCATGTGTTACCGTGGAAAGCCGAATAAGATCGGCATAAAATGTCTCCCCCTTCTGTTTAATTATGGATTTGTAGAGCTCTCGTACAGTGCAGGCACTGCCATCTATTGACGTAGAGTAGAATAGCAAGAGAATTAAAAAACCTGCATCAATTTCGAGGGACTTTTTTATTATGTTGTCTCTGTCTTTTAACCCTTTGCACTGAATTTAACACCGAGTTCTTCTTTGAATGTAAGTGCAGGTGTGTTCTCTCTGTCGGAGAGCTGTTGTTATGTTTTATTAATGGAAAGCACATTTCTTGTGATGCCTCTAACAGATTCAGCCCAGCTCATCCCGCGCTTTATTCATCTTCAATAGCTCTCAGAATAGTTTATTTTTATTTCCCCCTAGAGAATTGTTTGCTCGTTTATGAATGTAAACTGTTTGCCGTTGCCAAGTTACTTGTAGAATGTTTTTGTTTCAAATAAAAAAAACCTTTACAAAACTGTTTCCGTGGTCACGTGTGATCTGTAGAACTAAAAGCGTTGTTGTATTAAAATGTTTGTTATATTCATTTTATAACAAAATACACAAATTTACACAAAATACACAATTTACAACTAATTTACAAAATTTGTTGTAAAAATGACGCGAACATTACAGCATCAAAAGCCTGACATATGCATGAGTTTTCCATTTTTATTTTGTCGTTTTTTCGGCAAAATGAATATCATCCTATTTTGCTATAATGGAACAACTTTTCTTTGAATAACTTCAGGAAAGTTCCCAAACCAAGTCACCATGGCAACAAGACATTTCAATGTCAGGGTCCTTTATAATAATAGTTTATAAATACTGTAATGTACTTCCTTTATATACTATTTTTGACTAATATTTTCTAAAGATTCTGAAATGTTCAGTCCCATATACTGTGGGGAAGAAAAACATGAATTATTCTTTCATTAAAGCATCACTTGTACCAGTTCCTCATCTTTGTTCTGTTGAGAAGATCTTGTAGAGCGTGGTATGTATGTTATGTGTTTAATGTCCGGTGCATTATAGCAATATAGATACACTATATTGATTGAAAGCCATGCTTTCTGAGAGCAGAATGAAAGTGAATCCAGTCCCCGCACAGGAAACTGTGGCATGGTGGTTTTTCAAGGTTTTCTTCAGATTTAAAGACACAGGAGCTACAGTAACGACAGACAGTGGCAGTCACCAAAGCCTCATCACACTATAGACTCCAGTAACAGATCACTGACTGTCTTCAGACAGAAAGACGCTTGTGCTTTTATCTCTGGTTCATTTGTCTCTTTCAGTTTTGCTATGTACACATGATAAGACACTCACAGCACTGCAGCTGCAGCCGAAAACAGCTCCCATCACCCTTCTCACCTGACTCGAGTGGTTTAATGTGGACATTATCGTAGGCCAGACAATAAACGTTCATTTGTAAACAATTTATTCACCAATACACAATGTTTTTATTTATTAAATTCTGTGTGACTCATAGCTACTACGACATAGCAAGCCGCTTTATTGCCTTCTCGGTTTGAAACATGAAATTGCAGGTTGTTTTAGGTACTTTTCTTTACATGTTAAAATCATGTTAAAATGAAAAATGACACGTTAAAATCAAGCGTCAAACTGACATTTCTCACAAAATCAGACCCGACAGCTCAAATGATAAATTCACCATTGTGAATAGGGTCAAAGAGACCGTTTAAAGCACTCATCTGTTATGTACTTGCTCAAAACCAAATGAATTTTTGTTCATTTTTAACCAGAACAGTAGCATTTGCCGCTTTAAGTATATCAGGTATAATACATTTAAAGTATTTTTACCTTTTTACATTTTATGTAAATAGGTGCTAAATAGATATTTTATTATTGGTTAACATTATCCAATAGCGTGCACGGCCTAGATGACATCATCAGGAAAGGGACGTCGTTTCAGAAGCAGAGCCTCAAATCTGCTTTGTTTGTTTCTCTAAATGACATTCAAGCAAATACATCTTTAATGTTTGCCTTGGGTTAAAAAGGTCCTTTGCATATTTCGACATTTATACAGAATATATTTTAGCCCACGTATCTGTTCTCTACCATTGGCTTTATGTGATTCATGGTACGTTTCAGCTTGCCGTCAAAAAAGTAAAAGGGATCGCTCTCCTCTGCGTTGAACTGGCCATGAATGGGTGGCTTTTGCGTGACATATTTCCTATGTGTGACTGTATTACGTTCAAGCGGGTTTTGAGTTCTGTGGTCTGACTCGACATGAGGAGGTTTGTTGGAGACTGACAAAGACAATAATGGTGAATTGTTAGCTGTGTTTTCTGTTGTTAATATCAGTTTCTGAAGACATCTCTTTAAACCACTGCTGGTGCGATGAATAAGCACAGAACATAGGCTCATATCTGCCGTGTTTTTGTCATCCACAATAATGGCTGTTTTGCCGCTTTCTGTCACTTCTGTGAACTTTC